>CABFWB010007908.1:0-21200 GCA_902151455.1 Timema bartmani
GGTGTTTTACTAGAAAATGTTACAATACCTTTAGCCACGGCTGTCTTGCTTTGGCCAATATGTATATGTGGAAGGGTGAATCCATCAAATTCCTAACCCCCCTCTTTCTGTACCCTTGAGTGGAACTCCTCTAAGAAAAATTAGCGTTCTATGCTGCACTTGCAAGCTATACATATTATATAGGCTATATATAACTATTTTAAATTTTACGTACCCCCTAATATGTCCTCGCGTACCCCCGAAAAATTTAATACAAAATAAGTAAAAGACAAAATTTAAATACTTGACTAATTCTGCACTTAAACATTTAAACAAAAGTGAGATATATTATTTCTCGATAGCAAAACGCATCGCCTAGATATGTCAGTCTTAACATGAGACTGTTTTACATGGTTTGTTTTGTAACATATTCACACAGGGACACAGTTAAGAGCGTTCATCATAGCAGGCCCAACTCAGCTCTCGGCTCACGTGAGGTACGGGAGTAAAAAGGAAAATAAAAGACCTACGATTTGCCAGAAAGGTGTGCAGTGCATTCGTATTTGAATGATTACTCGACATTTTCCGCGGTGACGATGGGGGACAAAGCGACAAAGTTTCTTGTTAATAACTACAGTATGTCCCTATTATGACAGAATAAAGATTTGTGCACAGTGCTTATCTGTGAAGCCATTCAAAAATGGTCAAAAATACTACCTTTTCAATGCAGTTTTTATTCAAATATCGTTAATTATTTCAACAATGTTCGGTATTAGGAACTTCTATTATATCTTTATCTACATTAATGTTTAATCTGAAACCATCCACGTGCAATAGTGTTTGTGTAAATTTATGATTTCGAGCCGACCGTATCACAGAGGTGTGTGAGACACGCTCTTAATACCTAAAACATAAAACTGTAAAAATTACTTCTAATAATGTTTATCTTTAGTAACCGTTAGGATTGTTTTTGAAAATACGTAATCAATGCAATAAACGAAAAAATGACCGATCACCAAGAAAAACTATAAAAAAGGTATAGTCTTATTATTTTTTAATTTCTGGAAAATCTGGAAAAGTTCGGGAATTTTAAAATAAAAGTTTTTTAGCCACCCAGAAAATACTAACATATATTTGCGGTTAACATTGATAACACTATTTTTGTGTGTGTAGGTATTCACTATATATATATATATATATGACAGCTGCAATTCACATGACTTGACGTATGAATACATGAAAAGAGAACTAGGGACTCTTCCCAGCTGTCAAATAAATGTCCATTTGTAAGACAATTGGTGTATACTAACTACGCAATTGTGTTAGGGATGAGGAAGGTTTCATTTAGATGAAATGTATCAGCATTTGCGTGGTGGGAAAGTGAAAACCCATTTGGGGAAAAAATTTGCCTCAGTACACCCGACTGGGATTCAAATCCCAACCTTAACCGTTGTGTCATCAAAAAGGGGCGTAATCAGGTTTATTTTTAGTACGATAAGTGGCATTGGTTCCCTGGCGATTCGTTTGAAACTATTAAGTTAGGAAAAAAAATGTGTATTGAATCAGCAGTTGCTAAAATATTTGTTCTTCGTGACTGACACTGAGAAAATAAAATAGTGAGCACGTCCACATGTGGTCGAGTTAAGGTGCTGGCCTGCAATGAATACACTTTATCACATCAGTAAACACATATATAAAACTGTAACGTTTATTATTAGTTTATCTCGTGTTAGACTGCCAAAAACAGGGATATCGGAGTTGGAATTCCGGTCGGGTATACTGAGGATAATTTTTCAAAAATTGACTTCCACACAAATGCGGGTACATTGACTTTAAACTCACCTTTTCACATCCATAATTCATTAGATTAATTAGTAATTATGCTTATATTATTATTATTACTACTAGCACCGCGTCTTACTAACCATTCAGGTTATACGCACTTACGCTAATGTGTAATGGTAGGGTGATTGTGAGATGAAATGGAGGACCTACAGTTTAACGATGGGATCCGAACCACGGTGGAGGCCTGGCATTCATCACATTCACAAGTTGTGATTGATACACTTCTTGTCAGAGGTGAAGGAGGGGTTCGGCAATCAGATAAATCTGTGCCGGGACCAAGGATTGAACCCTGGACCCCCAGCATAGAAGTCCCGACACCTTACCTCTAGACCACCAGGCCACCTTCATATGTGTACAACCTGAACAGATATTAAAAAGCGGTGCTAAAATAATAATAATATTAATTTCGTTATGTTAGAAAGGAACAAATCTTACACATTTGAGTGTTCCGTTTAACTGTTGACGTCACTTTTTAATTTGTATCTAATTGGCGTATTTCAACCAAACTTTACTACACAAGGACCCTCTGGTTTATATTTTATCTTCTTCCTCCTGGTCGAGAAGTGTCCCAAGCTATAAAAGATGCACCTTGGACAAATATAATAACTAATTCTTTTGACACTACCCCGCATCGGTAATCTCGTGGCGCAGTTTAAGCTAGGAGTGTAGGAGACGCGAGAAAAAGCCGGTGATATATTTTTTTAATAGAAAAACTGTTTGTTTGCCAAAATAAATAAAATATTTCTCCAATACAAACATAAGAGTTTAATTTTTTTCAGATGGTGATATCAACAGTTGTTGAATATCTGTCAAGAGCGTAGCAGTATTAGATGAGAAAGTTTTTTAATGAATAGAAAAACTGGTCATTAAATTCTAGGACACCCTTGACAGATATTCAACAACTGTTGATATCACCTTGTGAAGAAAATTTAACTCCATGTTTCTACTGGAGAAATATTTGATTTATTTTAGCCAACAAAATGTTTTGATATAAAAACTACACCGATAGTAAATTTTTCTCATGTTCTTTACACTTCCACCTTAAAGTGAAACGGGGTTTGTTCTTTATCCCCCAGTAATAAGTTAATGAAGTCTATGATGGGGGTGCAAAATTCACAAAAACAACTCCTATCAAGGAGGGCGCATATTATAAATGTTTGTAAAAGCTGTGTACCACGGGGAATACGAGGTTGCGGTCCATGACGCTAGATACCGCGCAGAGCGGACGGGAGGCTGCTCTTGCCTTTACGTGTCTCACCACACACGACGAGGACCACCCAACTCGTCCGGACCAAGAGGACGACTTTTAGGCTGGCAGCTCTTCGCTAGCGATCACCGTGATCTCTCTTTCTCTCTCTTTGAGGTTGGATGTTCTTGGGATCTCGCCCCCCTCACACCCCAACCTCTTTCCCTTACGCCGTCAGTGGTCCATATTTCGAGAGGAACCTCCACCATCCTCCACCACCCGTCAGACCGCGGGCGGGCGCCGGCGCTACCGATATCGCGGTACCGCAAAACATCTGGTTGTCATCCGCGTTGTGGACCACGTGATTCACGCGCCTCTTCACTCTCCTCCCTTCTCTCCTCCCTTAACACCGTAGAGTTATTGGTACAGCGCGTTTTTTTAATTTTTTTTTATAGGAAGGCCCTTTTAGATTCTAATACAAACACATTACTTTGCGGTCAACATCGATAGTATCATTATTTTGTCGACCTCATTGGTCTTGAGGTAAAGTTCTCGCCTTCAGAATCCGATGTTCATGGGTTCAAACCCAGTGGAAGTCGATGCATTTTTACCGACCAATGAAAATTTGTAGCACAATTTTCTATGGGTGGAAAGTAAAGCTGTCGTTGCCACGTCGGTTGAGGCATATAAAAGATCTCAGGACGGTATATAAAATGTGTAGGCTCTTTTTTCACCTGCTTGTAGAAATTCGGTGCGGAAAGTTACGAGGAAACTACCGCGTTTGTTCAGGACCTTCCTAGTACATTGTCTATCACCCAGATGGAGCGGGCGGGTGGCACTAACCATTTGAAGGGCTGAGTGCGTGTGCTGCTCTATATGAATAACTACATCAAAACAACCTTACATCACTTTTATAGCCATCAGGCTCTTTATACTAAAATGTGTCTGTATCTATACAGAGTGACATTTTCAGATCATATGTATTGACGTAGTAAAACATAACAGAAGATCTAGTAACTGTTCTAGCTGTATTATTAGGTCCTTCCTATGAAAATTGGACTGTACAATAATGTGCTATACCCCCAGAGACGTTCAGCGGGTCGGCAAGTCTGACTGGATCAGACAATTTATCGATCACGTGGTAAACCCCCTGCCCCCCATACCACCGTAGAGCTGAAAGAAGGGCGCCATTAAAAGAATATTTTTTTTTTTGTGAGCCACACTCTCGCACACAACCAAGAACACAACTGGTGGAAGGATATTGTGCACGTTGAAAGCATATGCGCGCGCGCTAACAGATGGCTGCCTGGTTTGGACATAGTAGCAGCTTTCTCTCTTGAGTACAACTGATCATGGGAGGTCCCGTCGTCTTGAGTTTCTAAAGAAATAAAATTAAATTAAATGAAAGAATCACACAGCTCTTTATTTACTTTGAGGCTATTTTAAACAATTCCGAAGATTGAGTATTGGTGGCGCGAATAAACGAAACTTTTGATAGAAATATATATATATATATATATATATATATAGAGAGAGAGAGAGTGTCAGACCACCATAGGAAATAAATGTGAACATAATCTGAGCTTAAAAAGTCTCTTTGATTGTCTCATAAATGTCAAGACACCATGTGCCAAAGATGACAGCTGCAGAGCACACTTCTCGGCTAATATATATATAGCTTTAAACTCCATGGCGTCAGTTTGCAATATAGCCATACCGACCAAGCGTCCGCAGTTGTTGGCGAATAGGCCTATAGTGCTAGCTTTTGTAGATAGAGGGTGTCATGTGGTCAGCACAACGAACCCTCTGGCCATTAATCTCAATTTTCTAGACCATATCCACCACTTTTTCTTATTTTTATTTTTTTTTCATTCAAGTAGCTCCTCATTTTGTTCTCATGAGGTTGAGTTGACCCCGTTCCAAACTCAACAGCTTTTGACAGAAAATATAGAAGCTAGTAGCTTGCAAGTACTAAAACCATATTTTGAAATTTTTCAGCAGTGTTTTACTAACATCGCGTGAGAAAAGAAGCCAGTCTTAACTTGTCTGGCTCGTCAAGGACGAGGAAGTCGGGATTCGAACCCCAGCTAAGTGTAGTGAGCTTTTTTTCCCTCTAATAGTTTCACACACGCTTTTTCTATAAGTAAATGCAGCTAAAAATCCTCTTAAATTCTCTCTTTATCATCCCTATTCATTTTAGTTAGCGTATAAATTATTTGGGTATAGTAATTCACATGCCTGTACCCAAATAATTTATATGCTAACTAGGTCTAGGGGTTAAGGTGTCTGACTTCTGTGCTGGAGGTCCGGGTTTCAATCCTCGGTCCCGACACATATTTATCTGATTGCCAAACCCTTCCTTCACCTCTGACAAGACGTGTATTAATCACAACTTGTGAATGTGAGGAATGCCAGGCCTCCACTGTGGTTCGGATCCCACGTTAAACTGTAGGTCCTCCATTTCATCTCACAATCACCCTACCATTACACATTAGTGTNCCCGAACGGGTAGTAAGACGCGGTGCTAATAATAAAAATAATAATAATAATAATAATATAGTCGGTATCAGATTTTTAATAATAAAATCACAATGAATAGTTTCTAGTTATTGTATATACATACATATATATCACATTGTCATATTTAGCACCGCGTCTTACTACCCGTTCGGGTTATACGCTTAAGTACTAATTACGCTAATGGATTAGGAATTGGGAGGGTTGAATTTATTGGAAGTGAACCCGCATTTGCGTGGAGGGAGAGTGGAAAACCATTTAGGAAAAAACACCCCCAGTTCACCCGACCGAGATTCGAACCTCGATCTCCCCGTCCTTGGCGGTCGAGCTCAACATGACTAGCGTGTTAGCTAACTACGCCATCGAGGCGGGTATATATATATATATATAGAGTACCTATATCAAAAATATATGTAATAAAAAAATAGATTCAAGTCTATTATTATATAAATAGGCCCACTACTTCTTGATAGAGTCCTACAAGAGTTATCAAAGAATTATTTTTTATATTAATCCCCTTATGAAGCAATTTAAAGATGTTTTTAACATAATTGAGGCTGCTAGGAATTTTTAAAGATGCCAATCAGCTACTAGCATAACCATCCGGTAGGGATACAAAAAACACATAATTAATAATATTTTCAGGGGGTAGGTGATGGGGGTGGTGGTGGGTATTTGGAAGGAGGGAGGATGAACCTCCAAAATATGGCCTTGTCTAGAACTAAGCTGCTATGTAAGCTAAGTAGCTTATGTCTTTAAAAGCTGAGGCATTCCTACTAATGTACACTTAATAATCCAGTACAGATTTGAAAGTAAAATCCTAATTGTCTTACAATAGTTTAAAACAAATTTGTTTGTCTCCATTAATCTAAATCCAGTAAATTGTAGGTAATATAAGGAAATAAAATAATGAAAATGTCTCTTAATACATAACCTTGTCGAATATATGAAATTATTTATTTTATAATACAATAATTTTCTCCTAAATATACAACTATTTGTACAGAGTTCGGATATATATATTTTTAAAACATTTATACAAAATTATATCGATGTTTATTTTAAATAATATCTAAACATTTTGAATATTCAAGCCAATATCTGGTATGGTCAGAGTATGAAGCTATTATATTAAAATTCAGCTACATTTTAACTACTCATTGACCAAAAGTAATTGTCTGACCATTTAAAGTAGATCAAAAACTTGATTGTAATTTTTTAACTTGACTTATAGATTATGAGTTAATTTGCTGTAGATACATTAACATAACATTAATAATAAATTATTAATAATAATTAAACTATTGTTTGACAGCTCTACGAAATATATGTGAATATTTTCTTTGGTTTTATTTCCCTCCAAACAGTTATTGGTAAAACAAAAAAATGATTTTTCTAGTTTAATTTTATCTTATGGACAGTGACAACATCGCTATTGACCAATAAAAATAGCATTTAAGTAGAGGATAAGTTATATAAAAAACAAACAAAAGCAATATCAACCTCGGAAAATGTTATATTAAAAAGCACAGTTTACTGAAATTTTTAAAAATAATAAATATTATAAAACTCAATAAACTTAACACTTTCTACAAACTTAAGTACTCTATACTAAAACAAATGTAGCAAAAATGTATTAAAGTTTTTTCAAACAATGTAAATAAATTAATGTATAGATGTAGAACACTTTTTCGAAATGAACTTTTAGTATGCAAGTGTTTCAAAGGGGCTATTACTTTTTTTTTCTTCAAAATATCTCCTTTTAAAAATAATAAAAACTCTATTTAAAAATCTACAGTTTTAAATAACCCATATTTCTCCAAAGTTTTTCAAAATATTTCACCGTTTTTTCTATACATGCTATTTTAAAATTCGTACACTTCACAGTAAACAAAATATCTACTTGAACAACTATGAGAGGTATTCTAGGTGTACATGTAAGGCAAAGAAATTGACACAAGGAGATTAAAATACAAATTCATATAAATATTTGCTTATTGCATATTCTTTGTGCTCAATACACATCTTAAAAGAATCAACACTCGCATAAAGGTTTTATAGCAGTGGTTATAGACATTTATCAGATTTCACTAACTCTTTTCTTAAACCCTGGTTTCTGGTTAAAATTAATGTAAATGTTATATCGTGAGTTCAAGAGATGAATCAACTCTATCTTATGAGACAGTTCACAATAAGTAGTGTCTAGTTTGGCAGTTACCCCAGACATTGTTTAACCATATTGTATTTAATCTTAAAATCGGGTGGAAGGTAAAATGAGCTAAGTTCTGAATTTTTATTTTTAACAAAAATTAGTTTTGACCCAAATAATGCTTCTAAATAAACATACATTCAATTTAATTTTTTACACATAATTATCTTCTTCACGCACTTTGTATATCAATCAGAGATAGCATAGGGGTATTCGACCAGGACTTTTTATCTTCATTTAAAACATTTCTGGTCAAATACCATTATGACCATGACAGATATTCAAGGAATAAAGTACACCCACTGGTAACTAAGGGCCAGTTTCATAGTCAGTTTGAGAACGCGTCAAGTGCGCCGCTATACTAAATGCAGTCTACCTAGAACAGAATAGAATGGGCCAGTTTCAAATGCTAAACTGGCTCATCCCGTTTGAGTTTAGGTATGTGCCTTGTTAAGTGTAAGGGAGTACTGTACAGGGCGTACTTTGTACCCATTGTCAGATAAGCACAAGAAACATGGACATTGAATGTAAGAGAGACTAGGAAAGTGGAGGCCATGGGAATGAAGTTTGTGAGGAGCATGCTAGCTGGCACGAGGTGAAACAAGATTAGGAATTATATTATCCGGGGAAGAGTGGGGTTATAGGTAGTACAGGAGATAGTAGAGGAAAGCAAGACTGAGATGGTATGGGCATTTAATGAGGATGTTGGAGTACATGAGATAGTAGAGGAAGGAAGACTGAGATGGTATAGGCATTTAATGAGAATGGAAAAAGAGAGGATGCTGAAGAAAATGTTGGAAATGAAGTATGAAGGAAACGACTGCAAGGGAGGCCAAAAAGAGATGGAAGTAGCACATAACAAAGTGTTCAGGTGAGAGGAGAAGAATGTAAGAAGCTAAAGGAGGAAGAATGGTGGAAGAATAGAAGACGGTGGAAATTTTTTACTAAACTGACCCAGGCCAAGAGTTGATGATGATGAGGTGCCTTGTGCTTAGTGTAGCACCTCACTAGAGCTATATTCAATCTGATTATGAAATTATCTCTAACGCACTGAACAAAAGGAAATTGAAAGTTCATGGCCACCATAATGTAAGCTCACCATTCAACCCTAACCTGAAACACCTCAATTCAATCCCTAGCCTTGGCACACAATCTCCTTAAATCCATTGTCAAACTATCCTCCCATCGACATCTTGGCCTACCAAGAGACATTGTTTGTTAAGAATACTACGTGTAAAAAATTAAAATAAATGTGTATACTGAAGTAGTATTTTTATTAAAATTGACAAAAATATTTTCTTTTTCATAAAAATTGCAAAAAATTTTTTTATTTTTTTTGCACTTAAAGTCCGTTACCTTCCAATCTAACTCCTATAATAGTAATTCTTCTGCTTCGATTAATTTTTTCTTCAAATCCATTAATGTAAGATGCCCAAAATAGCGACGAATTAACAGGTGTACAAACAAACAAAAGATTGATTTTCTTTTTCATTGTTCACCTTTTAAATTTGTAGGTTTAGGTTGTTAGTTTATAAAATAATTCTAAATATGGGATTAAAATAGTGTTCTTATATAAAAAAAATTCCTCCTACATTAATGAAATAAGTAAAAAAAAAATACGTTGATTGAGTAAATGGGAAATATAACTTTGGCCAGTAAGAGGAAATGGGGCAACTACCATTTTCTACGATGACAGACACCTCTACAGAAATTTTCCACAACTTATATCGAAATGCGAAACAAATACAAAACATTACAATATGTTGACACACTAGTTTAGGTACTGTGATGTCACCCTGCGTATAAAAAAAACCCAAGTCATAAAAATTTAGCAGGAAATTTTTATGAACTATAGCAAAAGAAACAATTAAAATTGAACCAGCATTCTAAACTGGTTCTTGGAAAGTTTAGATAGCAAAATATCGGCCTGCGAAGTGCTACCATAGCGGACATGGTTTGAGATACTTTACCTTCATTTTCCATCTAAAGTACATTTGACCAAGTACAAAATAAAAAGTGAATTAGAGTGTATTTGTCCTACATAAATAAGAATGATCTTGGACATGCTGTTTTAGTTAAAAGTACAGTACAGGAATCTTGGCCTCCTCTGGCAACACTTCATGTCATCGGATTGCAACAGCGTAAAGGAAAACTTGGATGGAAAGGCCTCTCAGTTTGTTTCCATAGAGTTAACTCGTGTAACTTCTTGATTGGTGGTTTGGAGCTTGTAGTGAGACAGGGTTGAGGGTAACTTGTTGAGTGAGAGAGGGAGACTGTGATTGGTTCGTACAGACCGTAATGCTCTCAGAATACTGCTTGGTTTTTGAATTCGAGGTAGATGTGTTCTGGGCCAAGGGATCTAACCCTTCTTTGCTGTCCTCATTTCCGCACAACACTACTGGGGAAACCTGCGTGGACAAAACAATGGTATGAATATCATGTTCAGGGAAACCATATACTGGTCATCCAGTACTACCAAGCTATATTAATATTGTATGTGTGAAGAATTCTTCAGGTAAACCTCATGCTGGTCATCCAGTACTACCAAGCTATATTAATATTGTATGTGTGAAGAATTCTTCAGGAAAACCTCATGCTGGTCATCCAGTACTACCAAGCTATATTAATATTGTATGTGTGAAGAATTCTTCAGGGAAACCTCATGCTGGTCATCCAGTACTACCAAGCTATATTAATATTGTATGTGTGAAGAATTCTTCAGGGAAACCTCATGCTGGTCATCCAGTACTACCAAGCTATATTAATATTGTATGTGTGAAGAATGTGAACTAAGAGTGAAAGAGAAACGTGGATCATGTTAAGACACCAGCACACGGAATGAAGCAGCTTACTAAATCATGACATGTCAACGTAACTGAGAAGTAGAGTCTGTTCATGATAGGTTTTTTACCTGGATGACAATTCAAAAATCATATGTTTAGGTTTTGGGTTGCCAACACTTGTAAAAGATTACGGTTTTGTTGTAAATGTTAAGTTTTTTTAATCACATGTTGTATTTTACATTTAAAATAACGTAAACTTAAGTTTTCTCACACTACTTCATTACTTTTAGTTATTTCTTTTTACCCGATCTGAAACAAAATTTTACACATAATTAAAAGTACTTATTCTTCGTTTTGTAATGTTGTCTATGATGTGTAATATAGTGCATACATTAATACCTTTTAATATAGGCATCGTATTTACTTGGAAGAGAAAAAATACTTGTCTTTTTTTATACATATAATAAGTTATTTTATTTATTTATTCGTATTTCGAAATATTTAACTAAATACAATATTTGTATCCTCTGCGTGGGTGCATCATTGTAAAGAACTGGTTTCCGTCTTGTTCAATCACATGGTTTAAATTCGTCGGTCGCCATTTTAAAGCTTTATTCGTTAGACCTTTTTTGAAAGTGCTGTGAATAATATTTAAGTGGAATAAAACGATAAATAAGCTATAAATAATATTGGCCTAAATAATTGTGGCTTACTATAACATTAATACATTACCGTATGTTTTAATAACAGAAATCCAAAATGATAAGATATCAGCTGTTGGGGTAGGGCTACATTAGGGACTATTTCTAGTAACTTTTTGAGCTGTCATCCAAGTAAACTCTAAATTTAGATGAAAAAAGTATTCCGTCAAAGGTTCAGGAATGTGGATGGCAAACAAAAGTATTATCAATTTAAAGTATCTGCGCATTTTTTTAAAGCATCAAGATAGTTATAAACAAAAAAAACCCAAGAAGTTACCACCAATTCATGCATTCGTGCTCTTAAACATGAGTTCTAAAACCGTCCCTTTGGACAGAGGATATCAATTCTTATAGGTGTTAAGGTAAATTAGTATCTTGCCCTCTTGACAATATTGACCACTGTTTTTTTTATATATAGCTTCTTAAATGTTACTATAGGGTTCCAGTTATACAAGTATGTGGGCTGAAGCATCAGTGCTTTGATCTTATTTGGGCCCCACAGCTCAGATACAGACACCAGACCTTAAATGATTGAGACCATTTGTGTTGTACAACCATGCAACTACTTCCCAAGATGCTTTGAGTGTGCTCGACATTTCAGTTTCCTGAGGTTTTGTGTTGTTGATAAAGTTGATTTGGTTTCATCCAGTGTGCTTAAAAGGTTAAGCTGCTATATGCAAGCGGTGGAATGAGGTACAACTTTCACACTGGTGGGCAATTGCAGATTAAACGATTAGAGAAACATTTGCCCAATATTTATACAAAGATATAAATAAAAATATCAGCGGTACAATGTGAGTTGTTGTCAGATATATAGTGACAAATTTATGAGAAAAACTGAGGAGCAGTTTTTGAGGGATGGTTTTAAATCCTTATTTTTTGTGTGAAAGGGGAGAAATATCAGGGATTGACTCCTTAACTCGGGCTACAGCCTACAGTGGGGCCTAAAAAGTACAGGTTCATAGGTTGATAAAAAGCTATCAGGAAACTACAAGAAAATATGTTCAGACCCTTGGGTGGTTAAATATAAGAGTGCAGAAAATGAGACCCCCCCTTGCCATAAACCCTCCATAAATCAAACTATTCTAACATCATTATTTCAAATACAAGCATTTATATTATGGTTCTCTATATGAGGAAGGATTCGTTAAGTTTTCGCCTAAATCATGCAGGATTTTTCTCTATCTAGAAAAGCAGTCACTTTGTGAAGGGATATTTAGAGAAAATCCAAGTGCAGGGATTGAAAACGTCTTGCCCGAATCCTAATTAAAGAGGTTAGTGTCGGGTGGAAGAAAACGCCAGTTAGGGTAAGTATTTTTTTCAGTTTTTATGACAACAAACATTTTTTGGCCAAAATAAATAAATATTGCTTCAATAGAAAGATTTAGTTTAATTTTCTACACAAAGTAATCTCAACAGTTCTTGAATATCTGTCATAGGTAATGTATAATTTGACCAGAAATTTTTCTCTTAGTTTAAAAAGTTTTTGGCCAGTGTCCAATAAATTTGGGGGGGGGGGGGGGGGGNTTCAGACCCTAACTTGCTGTACTTTCCATTCAACCTTAAGGAACAGACACAAGGAATGTAGGTTCTATTTCAAGTCTAACAGAAGCTGTTTAAAAGAGCTCTAAACAAAAAGTGTTTTACCTTGGTCAGGTGGCGTGAACCAGTAGTCGCCAGAGTAGCAAGAGAGACGCCCAGGTTAATTTAGGGGTCACTCTGAGCGTCCCACTACCCGCCGTGGACACCGCCTTCACCTCATTGGTGTGCATGTCCCCGATCACGGCTACGGCGGGCTCCTGGTTGAAGCAGAGTCGTGCCATGTTGGTCTGGATCCGGGGGCAATCGTACTCCTCGTGTCCGTCGCAAATGCACGTGTTGAGCTTGGCCGCTTTCTCCTGCCTGCGCAGGATGGATATACTGTTGTTACACCGGTGGGTGCACTTCTTGCCGTGGAACATGGAGCGGCAGAAGCGGTTGTAGTACTCTAGCGCCGTCGAGCACAGGGCGTCCGCCGCGCAGATCCACTGCGCCAGGCGGCAGCTCACCACCGTCTCGTTCCGCATCGCGATCAGCACGTGGGGGCGGCACACCTCCACGCGGCGCTTGGCGTCGAGGCAGAAGTCGTCCACGCAATCGCACTGGGAAGAACAACACAAGGATTAATTCATTACAGAGCAATCATTCAGGGTTGGAAAATATAGAAAGCCTGAAAATGTCAGAAAATCTACAAATGCCAGGAAAATCAAGGCAAACTAGTATATTTAGGGCCAGTTTCATACTCAGATTTAGTACGCCTAAAGTGCGAGTCGATACTAAATACAGGACGACACCTACCTAGACCAAAATGGAATGGGCCAATTTCGCATATGANATTTAGTACGCCTAAAGTGCGAGTCGATACTAAATACAGGACGACACCTACCTAGACCAAAATGGAATGGGCCAATTTCGCATATGAAACTGACCCATTCCATTCAATTACAGGTATGTGACGTCTTGTATTTAGTATAGCGCCGCACTTGAGGCGTACTAAATCTGACTATGAAACTGGCCCTAAGTTGTCTGGGGAAGTAAGTGGAGGAGTTAACACACAATTATTAATTACACGTCTTGTACCTAAACATATTTTGGGGAATAAAATCTCCCAGGTCGTGATGGGAAGGACATACAGCGCGGATGGAATAATCTAGAACCACGTTCAAGGTACTGACTGGTAAACCTACTTGGAAGAGACCACTGGGAAGACCTAGACACAGATGGGAGGATAACATTAGAATGTACCTGAAATACATAGGATGTAATGAGGTGGACTGGATGACAAAGTGCTGGAAAGGGGGTAGAGGGAAGTATCGGGTGGTATTGTGGCGACAAATACTCATTCAGAAAGCGGAATGCAGGAAATATCAAGTTAAAACCAGCAAACTATGCCAGGAAAGAGTTTATTTTACTTTTGAAAGCTGGCAACCTCAGATTCGCCACACTTTTACGATCGATTCGTCAGTTGTGGTGATTGGTGACAGGGTGGGTTGCCCACGCCAGCCTTAGGACATCGTGACCACCGTTGCGAGTCTAGTAAAATAATGTAGCGTGTTTTAATATTTACAAATTAAATATATTTACACTTAAAAGTACAAACAGTGGTACAACTATTATACATCGATACATACACGTAAGATACTGGTTAACGTGTCTACGACTCTAGTTTAACACGACCAGTCCTAAACGCACTCACAATAAGACTACTTTACTAAATGGCTATTTGCCCCTGTGTGCCCCCACCCCATCTTCCTCTCACATTCCAGTTACAGAGGTGGGTACGGTCACTACAATCGCAAAATGGTCACTACAGCTATCCGTTACAATGATAATGGAAACCACTCATGAATGATGCGGTTACCACATTCTCTTTTATCACAGAGTCATAGTGAACCCTCTGTACATAACAAGCATTCAATCACTCTTTCTCTTTTAGATTTATTTTACATCCATTGAACCTCGTGGAAGAAAAAAAATAATAATCTGACGGCTCCATTCATTAAAGAGAAAAGTAAAAAAAAAAAAACACTTAATGTGGAAGTTTATCCAACTGACGTAAAGCGTTCCAGGAAACAATGAAAGCAGGAAGCGATGAGGCTGCCTCTCAATTGGCTCTGTCCCAACTTGGAAAAAAAAAAAAAGAAAGAAGAAAAACAACTGAGAGATGTACTTGGCTGTCAAGTATGATGCATTACACTTGGAGCTTACCATAGACATACTCCGTCTAGGCGAGTCGTCAAATATTATACAGATACACTTGGGTTCCCGTAAGAAGGGACTTTTAGAAAACACAAAACATTGTTTTTGGTCAACCATGGTAACCGGTTCCTTTTTTTATTTAATGTACACTTTCTGATCAGCTGATTATATCAGCACATGAATTATAAACTAATTTATATCTAGAACAGATACAACACAAATGCCCCTAGCCCACAGACAAATAACAAACAGACTCTCAACCTTACAGGGGTTTCGCTGCGCTCCTTTTGGCAGCTTGAGTCCTTCAACACTAGGCCTCGCTAGTGTACCTGCTGGGTGATGATAGGACTAACCACAGCGATCCTAGTGGTGAAGAACTCAAGCTGACAAAAGGAACGCAACCATTTTAACCTGGAGGTTGAGGGTCTGGGTATATTATTTGTCTGTGCCCTAGCCGTTAATTCATCACCGTGAAAGAGAAAACCCACATTTCATCAATTTATAAGTGTGAAAATTTTCACCTTTCTAGGTCAACTAGGGTGCTTGAGGGTGGAGGGGGTGTATCTTTGTGGTTTTGAGATAAAGTGCTTGCCTCAGGACCCGACGTTAGTGGGTTCAAACCCAGCCAGGGTTGACTTTTTTTTCTTTTCAAGCGATGAAAATCTTTAGCACAAATTTCTTCTGAGGGGACGTAAAACCGTCGGTTCATTGTCAATTATGGCGTGTAAAAGAACCCTGGAAGGTGTGGGAAAATACCTACAGGCAAAACTAGTAGGTTCTTTCACTTTCACGCATGTAAAACTATATAATCAGTCGGTTCAGAAAGTGCACGTTGAATGCATTCAATAAATAAATTAAACGCAAAGGGTTGGGAAGACACACAGGTATGTGTGTGTGTGTGTGTGTGTGATAAGATATAGATACATACATCCAAAACAATTCCCTCACTTACTATACTAAGTGTATCTCAAGCCACCACTGCGGGAAATTTTCCAGTAAATGTACCGGAAAAATTGGTCATCTCTAGATTAACTGTGCTGCGCTGTCCATAAAGTATTCAGTCTATCATCCTGCACAGCGAGACTCATGAATCCTGTGAATATAATCACCGCGTTACATGTCCTGAAGCCTTGTACGCGCTACGTGCCGATGTACACACAACTACATACTCTCGAGAGTCAAGAAGGCCACGACCCTCATGTACCCTGATAACATGAAATAATGTGACAATATCTAACCACTCTAAGAGATTATGACAGAGGTCAAACAGTCGATTTCAATTGAAACATGCAGGGAAAGTCTGCGAGTCTCCGGCGGGGGGGTTAACCAACCAACCACCACTGTACAGAGACGTCAGACGTGGAGAGAATCGAAAGCACACAAGAAGGAATAGCAAAAACTCACGAAAATACGGATGAAAAACGCACCTAGACCTAGCATTAAAAGAAATTAAGGGGGAACAAGACAAACAGGTATCACCCGCTTCGGTGGCCGCATAGTCTAAGGCGCTACTGTCGCAATACACTATATTTCCGATGATGGGGAGAGCTGGTTTTGATACCGGTCGCGTGTACTGAGGTTCATTTTTTCCCCTAAATAGTTCCCCCCTTCCCTTTTCTCCGGGCGAATACGGGTACACTTACTCTAAATTCAATCTTACTCATCCTTAAAACCATTAGCGTAATTAGTACATATACCGTATAACCCGAACAGTTAGTAAGACGCGGTGCTAAAAAAAGGGTATTGTTATCAACCCTTAAAGGTGGGAGTGTAGGGAACCCAAGTTAAGAATAGTATTTTATTGAAAAACATTTTTTGGGCCAAAATAAATAACGTATTGCGCCAATAGAAACAAAGTTTTTTTTTTACGTGAATTACACGAGCATGGCGGCAATAGATGAGAAACTTTTTAAAGTTATCATTAAATTCCAGGACACCCTTGACAGATAATAAAAAACTGTTGGAATCACCATGTAAAAAAACTAACTCTTTTTTTCTTCTTCTGGATAATGATTTATTTTGACTAAAAAACTGTTTTGCTATATAAAAAAAATTAAAAACAAACTTTTATTGCGTTCCTTACACTCCCACCTTAATCTTTACAAAAGTGGTTAGGCTATGTTAGGTTAGGTTAATAACTGGCTAATTCACGAAACTCACGATACTTGTAATTTCTGTAATTTCTGTACAATATATACATTTCCTGCGGTGTTGCCATGTGAGGCTCAGGGACTACAAACAATGGTGCACTTATGATGCATCTACCTAATGCGCTTTTGATATACAACAAATCAGGTACACAAATTCGGCCTTTGCACTTTCAGTACGTAGCAGTGGAGATGTTAGTTCGAAGCTCGTTTGGAATGTTCAAGCAGTGTGAAACTCGCATAGGTCATAGGGATGGTTTCTTTTTTATCACTGCATCTCACTACCCGTTTGGATTACACGCACGTTATTATTAGGTGTTCTGTCTTACGACAGTCAGTGAACTTAGACCGCCAATGCGCCCTGTCCTCTGCCTCCTTTAGCTCCCAGAATGTTCTTTTTTATTTCAAGTCATCTGGTATTTGAATCCTCCTTCTTCCTAAGCTCCTCTTTCCCTCAACTTTTCCTTCTTTGACTCGTGTAGAAGACAGTTCCTCCTAAGGTTGTGTCCGAACCAGTTTGATTTTTACTGAAGAGTCGCATCCAAAATGTTTAAGATATGATTTACGATAGTGTGTTGAACATGAGGTAGGGTGAATTTAGAGGAAGTGTTTTCGCATATAGTTTGGAGGGAGAGTGGAAAACCATCTACGGGAAAACTATTCTCAGTATACACAGGCGAGACTAGAATCCCGATGACGCAGCAATTCATGCAGCATGATACATTGCAACGATAACTTTAAACAGCTGATTAATAACCTATTTTCTTTTCTAGTGGATAAACATATATTTTAGATCATTCTCCCGGTAAATGTTTTCAAATTATAACGCTGTGTCGTGGCACAATCTATTACATCGATACACACGCTTTACATTAACGGGTTATTTCAAATCTCCTCCCAACGGCCAACGAAGCTGTCTGCTAGCTTTTAGCTCTACAGCGCGTGCGCTGTCATATGCACACGCGCACTGATTTAAGATAGTCGATTCTGAAATTTGATTGTCTCTCCCGTTCCGAACATCTCAGACAGAGGTGAAGAAGTAGAAATGAGTTGAACTTTAGCGGAACAGATCGCGCTGATTTGGCGGAAATCTTGTGATTGGGTTAGAGCTCATCACGTGACTATTTTTCTGTTTGACGCTTGTTTTTCGGCGAACGTGTGAATCCACAGTTAGACCAACCACCGAAGTGTCTACTAATGCAACAGTTTAATTGAAAATGGCACAGGCTGTATCAAAAAAGAACTCCTTAACAAATTTGACTTGAGCAACTAGGGTTAAATATGAAGTCAATGTCGACAGACGTCGATATAATTCTGATATCTTATGTCAATGTCAAATGTCAAAGCCTAGTTCTGCTCTACGTGTCAGTGGAGTTGATAACAAAACATCACAGTCTCATTTGTCACTCATTCATTTTTCAACGAGTGTGAATAGAACTTTTTTATATTTCTAGTATAAAAAAAAGTATTGTAATGAAGAATGATGTACATTTTTGACTTCGATTATGATGAATTTTGACATTTTGTATGCCCCCATGCCCAAAATTGTAGTTTTTACCAGTTTGTCTGTCCGTCCCTGGATCGAAACGGTTTGATGGGTTTTGTTCAAACTTGACATTTATATGATATATTTTCACATCTTACTATATGTTATTTATTTTGATTCTACCCTCAAATTAAGGTTAGTTTACTGATAATTTTTTTTTTAATCCAAATGTAATTTAACATAAATTTTGTTCAAAATCTATATTTGTGTTTCATGTATTTATTAAAGAAATATTTGTGTTTCTAGGAAAACTTAAGAAGGGCTAGTTTACTCATTGCTATAGAGATGGGACGGGGCGCTCGGATCCCATGGTATTAGAAATTTACCCAACCTCTAGTTTGTTTGCATGGTGTAGAACATTATACCCCCAAAAAAGGGTTTTCTTTGTTGTTTATGATGTAAGAGAAGTGAGTCAAATGACAAACAAAATATCATTTATCAATTCAGTGGAAAAACAACAACTTGTAGTTTTCATCCGCTTCGTTGGCCGCGTGGTCTAACACACTACGCTTTAAGTAAAGTTTGTTCAGCGTATGAATTGTTTTCTGGAAGGCCTTTTTCCATACCAGAAATGTATTATATAGTAGAATATTGGTAGGAAAAAAGACCTTTCAGAGAGTAATTCCTACCGTGAATGGAGTATAGACTAGACTGACGATGAGGGGGAGATGGATAGAGGTTCGAATCTCGGTCGGGAGTAATGAGGGTTGTTTTTCCAAAATTGTTTTCCACTTTCCCTCCACGCAAATTCGGGTACTCTTCGTATAAAATATATCCTTCCTCATCCATAAAACCATTAGTGTAATCAGTATATAGACGTATAAACCGAAAGGGTAGTAAAACTCGGTGCTAAAAAAACCGAACCTTTTTTCTTTAAATACATTTTAAATATTTTCACTTTAACTTAAATTGTATATTTTTTAAAGATTCGAATTTGGATCAGAGAAATGTATTATTTGACCCATATCCACTGTTAATTTTTTTTAATTGTCACAAACTATAAATCATTATAAAGGATGTACATACGATTGTTTCATAACATACATTTAAAAGAGCTTTTAATTCCTGTTGAATGTTTATCAAATGAAGCCTTTTTAAAATATATCTTATAAAGGAAACGATAATTAATGATTTTTACAATGCAACAGCCATCGCGTCATTAACGAAATTGTTTGTTTTTTAATAACTAAGAAGGGGAAGGATGTTATAATTACAGCACATCCTGTAGTATGAAAGAAAGTTGATGTTATATAGCTTAGTTAAAATATTTACCTTTCCGGTTTGAAATGTGCAATGTTTGTAAACAAACAAGTCTTCAATGTTTGTAATGCATAAACTGGATGTATACAAATTCGCGCTATCACTTGTAATTACTAGGCACTGGATAAAAATGTTGAAAATAAGCAGGCAAAAAGACATTAAAAATATGGTCCATTTATGGTTGGAATTACTCTCTGAAAGGTCTTTTTCACTACCAATATCCTACTATATAATAGATTTCTGGTAGGGAAAAGGGCCTTTCAGAAAACAATTCCTACGCTGAACAGACTTTAGGCATCAACATAGGCGATTAAGTGAAAAAAAGAACACAATAAGCAATCTAAATTTGATTTTACTACCTAATATTTTATTGCCTACAGCATCGATTCCCAACAAGGGGTACGCGTACCCCTAGGGTTACGTGCCAGGACGTTTGGGGGTACGTGAAAATGTTTTAATAATGGCGGAAAGAGCTACATTTACCAGCAGTGTAAGACAAAAGTCAAAAGTTATGAAATTAACTCAACGATACGGCGCTGGTTTTCTTCTATGCTTGATGTTGAGAAAATTATTTCAATTTCAAAAATAAAATAGTTTTTATAATTATTAATAGATTAATAAGTAAATTAAATGTGTTTGTTTTAACTGTAACTTTTGCTTTTTGAGTGTAAAAACATATGCATTCTTTATTCACCTTATTATTACATTTAAAAAAATCCCATTACTAGCCCATTTATTTTCATTTGCAACAAATAAATTAGAAATAACTACTACTGTAGTAATTAAACATTTTGCTAATGTTAAGGGCACAATTTATGGAAATAGGCTGCCAAGGGGCACGCAAGTGAAAAAAGGTTGGGAACCGCTGGCTTAAGTACATTTCTGGGTTTTTTTTTTATCACGACGTTTCACCACTCGTTCAGGATACTCGCGTATGTTGTATTCATTACTCTAATATATTAAGGGTTAGGAAGGTGGAATTTAGAGGAAATCTATCTGTATTTGCGTGGAGGGAAAGTTGGAAACCATTTAATAAAAATCCATTCCCGAGAATCGTATCTCGCTCTCCATTTCATTGGTAGTCCAGTATACTGCGAGAGTGACGCCTTAGCCTATTCGGCCACCGAAGTGGGTCACATGCTGTTGATCACTATATACTTTTCTGGATTTTTAGTGGTGAAATGGGCTATATTTTAAGATTTTTTTTTATAATATGAAAAGTCGAGTTCTACTTCACGATGTCAAGGGACAAAATTTCAAATTTCAAATTTACAAAGAAGTTGACCCTT
>CABFWB010007909.1:0-11359 GCA_902151455.1 Timema bartmani
CAAAATTTATTCAAGTGACGTCACGCACACCATCCCTGGCTCAGTGACGATCCCCTCATACGTCATAGTCACAAATACTGCCTCAGTGACGAAACTGAACATACCTTCGCTCTTACTACTGCCAGAAAGAAAGTTAATATTAATAACAATTGAAAGTGACCTCCCGATAAGGGACAACTATATTTTAAGTCAATTTTAGTATTCTTGCCACCTTGTGGCGAACAAAAATATTTAGTACTAGTATCTTAGTGGTCAAAAACAAAGTTAACATGAAACGTATCAGTTTAATTAACAACAATATTTAAAGTTAGCTCGAGCGTATCAGCCATTTCGTGGCGACCAAACAAATTGAATACTAGTTCCCTAGTGGTTAAAAACAATGTTAATATGAGATATGGTTTTTTAAATTACAACAATATTTAAGTTTAATTCAAATATCTTAGCCATCTCGTGGCGACCAAATAAATTGAATGCTGGTTCAAAACAAAGCTGACATGAAATATATTCGTAGTAAATGATTCCAATTGCTAGCAAGCAATAGGGCCACAGCCTTTATTAATACATCTCAAAAACTAAACCGCCAAGCGGTGAAACAGATTACTACAATTAAGCTCGAGAGAAATAGATTTCTCCTAAGAAATCTAGCTCACAAGGAAATAATGGCTTTATACCAGCCACGTTAATTATTTTTAAGGAAGTCATTCTCAGTCAAAGTTTATAAGGTTAAATTTTAAAGTCCCAGAAAATACATTTTTAAAAGATTATATATTCAGGCCTATAGAGAAATTAGCAGAATGCGCAGACTACATCTGCTTAGGTGACGTCGCTTACCCCGCTGCTGTTGCTGAAATAATGAGTAATTATACCAACAAGACATGGCCATATATAGTGCCTGGTTCTGGTTACGTGCCCACAGTGAGTGGATCAAAGGATGGGAAGTAGGATGAGTGGAGAGGGGGAAGCGGGGGGAAACACACGAGAAAGATCTGAACGATTCGTGACGTGGGCACCATATAGTGATATGAACGTTCTGGGCAAAGTGGGGGGGACGGCAACTTCTTCCCTCCACTTTCTTGAGCATAAACTTTTATCGTTACAGCCCTGTCCACGTGGCCCACAATTGTTCTATTACCTTATGTGCTTTAAGTGTTAAATGTATGTCATTATGGTATTGTCAAAACCAAACAAAGAGCTAGGTAATGCTTATTTTGGATTAACATGACTGTTGATATAGAAAGGTTCATACAATTTTGTGATTTATGTAACTCAATTTCTAACAACAATGTAAAGGAGCCTCTACAGCCTTATCCCTTACCATATCGCCCATGGGAGCGTGTTGGGTGTGATCTTTGTGAGTTCAGGAATCAAAATTATCTTGTTTGTTGTGACTCATTATCTAATTGGATAGAACTTTGTACTATTACTACTAAGGATATTGAGACAGTTATATCTAAGTTGAAATATATTTTTTCCAGATTAGGTGTCCCGGTTGTTTTGTTGCGTGATAATGTCCCCTTTAACAGTTTAAATTTGTTCAATTTGCCAAGGAGTGGAATTTTCAATCAATAAAATGTAGCCCTATATATATCCAATCCAACGCTTTGTCTGATAAAGGTGTTAATGTAGCAAAGAATATATTACGATACGCATTATTGGGGACTTATGGCATTTGCTATTCTCTCCTAAAATATAGGAACACTCCACTCAAACATCTTGGCTTCTCGCCGGCCCAGTTATCGATGTATAGATCTTAAGACTAAGCTACCATATACGTTCTCACACCTACATCCACAAGTTGTAGACTACCCTGCAGTCGACAGGAAACGTGAAGAGCACAGTACTAGGCAAGCTATAACAATAAAGGTGCTAAGGAGCTGAAACCTTTCAAGCCTGGGGATCTTATTTACTAAAAGGATAAATTAAGTGATTATATGGAACATTGGAGTAAGGGAGTATTTATTGTAAAGTGTCTTCCTTATAGATCTTATTTATTACGTAGTCAGTCTGGCAATATAAGTTGTAAACGTAATAGAAAGTTCCTTAGACTCTGTTCCCCGGGAGTGTTGCCAACTGAACCTAGTCAGCTTGATGGCACAAAACGTAGGCCTAGTGATAATTCTGTCTGTAAGAATGGTTTTACATATCCTAGTACAGTAGGGCCTAGGGTGGTCCTCATTTATATGGAATAAAATAAAAAAATTATATTACTACGTCTTACCCTCTTAATTTGTTCAATTATTAAAGTTAATTAATATACTAACATTTCAGCTCTATAGGAATATATTTAAGGGTAGCTAACACATCACAAAGATTAAACAAATAGCCATTATTTGGATAATTTATTAATAAAGTAGCTTTAACAACATAATCTCTCAAAAAACAAAGATATTTACTAGCAACCCTAATTAGCAGGCACTTTAACTTTTGCTGGCATTCAGTGTTTCCTTTTTAGGGTTGGAATTATGAATGATGTTGTTCGACAACTTGTAAAATATATTGATTTTGGTCCTCTGATGTGGTAATGGCTGTGTTGAAGTCTTACATCAAGGACACCCATATTTCTGTAAAGTCTTTGACGGCTGGAAGGACCTTTACAATCTATAGCTCTGCTTTTAATCATCACCGTCATTCCATTCTGATGGAGGTTCCTTCAAGCATGACTTTGGGAGAGCGAGGATGTCAAAAAATTGTTTTGTATTGGTACTGACAAAATACTTTATAGACATCTTCTCGACTGACTTATCAATTTTCCTCTCAATTCTTTTCAACAGCTCATATTAAATTTCTTCCTGTACTAGAATCGATTGGAACATAATCTTCTTTTCTTCTTCAGAGACAAATGGATCATAAAAGTCCAGGCCAACAAGCTCTTTACTAATATACCACAGGTGTCATGAAAATTCTTTTGCTGCTGCAGTTGAAACTCCATGATTAATGTGCATGAATTTATAGATCCTTTTCATCAAACTAATGTCATTTCGGGGGGGCACTAACAATGTATGGAGCTGTAAACCACAATCTGATGTACACAACCAATCCAAAGATAATGAAACGGCAAATTCCCTTTTCTTCTGCTCATCGGCGTTTAAACTTATAATGAAACATGAAAAGTTTAAAGGAATAAATTAGTCTTGCAATCCATCTTGCGCGTTTAAGCGCTTTTAGTTGCAAGATTCTTACACCACATGATGGTATGGTTCCATTTAATATGAGTGAAAGCTCAAGCAGCTCCCTGTAATCACTTCTTGGTTGATGTTTTTCAAGTTGATTCAAACAGAAGGTCTGAATTTATTCCTTTTAAGGGTCAATTTGGAGCTTAAGTTCTTCATAACTAATCAAAGTATGGTAATCAGAACTATCAAATTTGCTTAACTGAGCTTGAAATCACCGAAATAGGGCAATATCAGGTTCTGAAGATTTAGATGATAGACATTCCGAATAAACCTTCTCTACCATTATCTCAAGAATGTGATGTCGACAAGCCAAGTAGAGGAGGTTACACCCTAGCTTTTGCTGCAAGAAAGTGCACGCCCCATTGAGTATTCCATTATTGCTAGCTGTTATGTCAAATACCATTGCCTTTACTAGATTTTTCATAGCCCACTTTTCAATTAATACCGCATTGGCTTGCTTTTGCCTGTTCCAGGCTCAAATTTAAGAACCCCAAGAAGTTTTGCTACTCCAACACCAGAAACAACAATATGAAGAAAATCCACAATTCCTTTCTCACTTGGCAAAATCTTTCCATCCCAATGGATAGCTAAAGGCACAGATGGGGAAAACTTCTCACGAACCTCAAACGCTGCTTGTTCACGATACTTCTTCCGTTCTCTGTGGATTGATGATTGATTTATAGCCAACTCTTTTACACTTTGTCCAAAATCTTTTGTAGTGTAAACATGTTAAGAGAATGTAGTAGTCTGTCTATCCGAAGTCTTAGTTCAATTCAGAGCTGCAGCTGTTTCTCTGTTGACCAATAGATCTGGCCGAATTAACTTATTTTGTTTCGGGGTAGATGGCCTATCATCCCCACTCCCCTTATTCTCCCCTTCAGACTCTGATGTTTCTGTAACATCACCTGCACTGTGTTAAAGATGTTCTATAGGATGCGGTTGCACACAGATCTTGCAGTTCTTCACTTATTTTTATATCTTGAATCCTATGTTTACTTCGCTCCAAAGTTTTTCTTGTTAGGGAAATGGATTTTAAGGGCTCGCAAAATACCTACAAACCAACAAGAAATCTAGTTTCAGGACGTAGACTACTGTATAACAAGACTAATAATCTATAAACAGTTAAACACGCACATAGAAAGACAAGCACTACCCCACGTGCGCACATAGAACTTAACTGATGGAAATTATGCTTACAACAGTACGCTCAACAACAACTACTACAAAGAGTTGGGGGAGGGAGAGGATAAGGGTGTGTGACGTGGCCTACATGACTTATCGCATATATCAGGAGGAAATCAGGTGGTTGACAAACAATTCATCTTGACGTGTGATACAATCGGCTTTAAAACTATGCTGTAGACAGTTGGGGATGACGTAAAGTCAAAGACTATTAACAATATTTTAACCAAACAATGTTGAAAGAGACAATGTTATCAAAGGTCTACTGTACTTAAAATGCGAACATCCTGTGCTACCTCTTAATATGAAGTAGCTTTATGATTAAATACCAAAAATGTGAAGCCACTGTGCTACCTCTTAACATTAAGTAGCTTTATGATTAAAACTGAAAATTCGAACAACCTGTGTAACCTCTTAACATTGAGACTCTTCATTAAAATTTTTCACATGGATTATATTAATGAAGGAGAATAAGTTTAAGGGGTAAGACTGAATAAATTGCAATTTTGAATTTTGATAACCACCTTAGTAGGGCCACATTCATCAGGTGTAGCGGGGGAGTGTAAGAGGATGTTAGGTCTGTGTTACCTGGAAAACCTTCCTCTATAACAACTACAACAATGGTAACTAGAAGTGTCTGGGAAAGAAAAACAACCAAAATATCTTGAGGATTTTGTCTCATGTGAGTCTCTGAAGGTAGATGTGTACTGTAGGTTTACTGAATTTCACTATTTAGAATCTCTCAGAGGAGGTGTGAAATAAAATGTTTGTACAAGTGTGCATGGGTGTATTATGTCTAAGCTTCTGCAAGGAGGATTAGGATAATTATGTATGGTTGTGTTGGCAATATGTCATCATGTTATTATGGTGGTCACATGATACATCAATGACAAATATATAGATGGTATATGCTCAGCAGTGTGGCATTATTACTTGATAAATGTTTTGTAACTGGCATATACTAGGTGTAAGACCAATCTTCTATAAAATAGTAAAGTTTATCAATAGTTCTAATTGTTCTAATGTTAAAGCCTAACAGAGAATTTTGAGATATGACGTCATCAAAATGGTGGTCAATCCAATCCAAACCATTGTCGGTTTATTTTCTAACATCGTCGTAAAGTGACCTTGAGAGCTCTTTAAGTACATAACAAAATTACACACATTTAAATTGAATTTGTTGCAAATTAAGGCAGATGCGGATTCAATGAAGTGAATTTACGTGAAATTGTAAAGTGTTATAAAATTAGGGAAGTACTGATACATCAAAAATAATTACTTCATTTTACTTTCAGGTTTCGTGCTAGAAATGTAGTGTAGACACAATGGAAGAAGAAAAGTGCATATTTAATTATGAACATATCAATGAACATCTAATCACATCAGGCGAAACTCGAATTAGCGTAGTTATCAAATCAAACAAACAACGAGATGATCAACTTCACACTCGACTTGAAAATGCGCTGGATAAAAGCAATTTATTGACAGTTAAATGTCATGAACAATTAGTTTCAGTTTAAACATATAAATCACACAGTGAGTGACTCGAAAGAAAACATCCATCAAGTAATCAACATGTAAGCCATGTAGAACCTCCAACAAAGAGTATGTGTAGAATTGCAGCTGAATATTTTCTTTCAAAATCCATTGCATATTTTGTGGCCAAGGATGTAATATCAATAAGAATGACAAAAACCCAGCAAGGTGGCGTCCATCACCTTAATGTCACACGAAGGATCCGACTAATCCGACCGGATGGAAAACATTCAAGAATTCTAACTTAGAAAAATGCCAGGAATTAAATAATGAGTTGTCCAATAAAGTTCGACTGTGATTGCAAGGTGCAATTATTGCAGATCTACATGCCATAGATGGAAGATACCATCGGGACTGTATGTATAGGTTCATGAGTCCAAGAAATTTTTGCTATTCAGCTAAAGAAACTCCATTTACAACAAAGGAACACGGTGCACCTTACATGAAAATCAAGTTCAGATTGAAGGAAAATATAGACCATTCCTAGTGATCTATTGAAATTAATAAAATGTACATGGAAGGTGATGGAATTCTACTTAACAGGTCCCCTTTAATCACACAATTATGTAAAGATCTCAATCCTGGTTTAATCTATATTTCATGCAGGGGTTATGCTAACATCATTATATTCCGAAAGAATGCCATAAATTTATTGAAGCTTCAAAAAGGTTATGATGATGATTAACAAGCCGTTATGTCAGATGCAAAAGTTATTAGGAAGGAAACAAAAAATTTACCTGTAAACAAAGATGTGTTCAAGACACTTAGGCCCTATTGATCGTTCTGTTGCTTTAAAAGAAATCAGTCCAACACTTTTACGTCTTCTAGAAGAAATAACAGGGGAAGACGCAGGCAAATCTATTCCCTCTACTATGATTGAAAATATTGTCACAAGAGTACAAAAATATACCACATTACAAGTAGTCACAGGGATTATTCTGAGAGAGAAGAAAACAATTGAAAGTATTTAAGCTTATAGAGCCAGTTGCTACAACAAAGAAGTTTTGTGGTTTAATGGATCTGCTGCTTCAGTTATAGTTGATCATAGAAATTGGACAACAATTGTCAATTCTAGATTAAGACTTGTGCAAATTGGAAACACTACCATTTAAAGCAATGTATTGCTAAGCAGCACTGCTAGCAGCTACGCACGCTCGTAGAAATGGGCTCTCAATGTGAATATTTTACGGTTGTTGTGCTTATTAAATATACAATCTTTGATAGATGGCAAGAACCTATACAGATGTCACACACATCAAAAACGAATAAAATCGACAAGTTTTTTAATACTTTTTTTTGTCACCACGTCTCACTAACCGTGCGAGATATACGCATATTAATTGATTACGCTAATGTATTGGAAGAGAGGAAGGCTAAATTTAGAAGAAGTGTACCAACATATACGTGGAGGTATAGTTGAAAACTATTTAGAAAAAAGTCCTTGGTACAACCAAACGAGGTTTGAACCCATCAGCGGTGCAGGAACGGGGAGGGGGTAGATTTTAAACCCCAAGAAATGTATGGGGTAAGAAGTATCATTTTAACCCCCCAAAATAATATAGTAAATCTTTTAGATAGCTAATGTAAAGATCTTGTTGAGGCAAGATACAAAGTTTACACTGAGTTAACATATTAAATTAAAATGTGCTTGGAGCACACAATGAAGATATTTTGAAAACTCTGATAGCTACATCAGCTACTGCAGAAAAAGGTTTTTCAATGCTTGGACACATAAAAAAACTATCTTCGCTCCAAGATGAGGCAACATAGACTAATCACCTGTGCCTGATTAATGCAAACCTTGAGTGCAAGGCTCAACGAAATTGAAATTGCAAAACTAGTTAGGGTAGTGGTTTTAGAGCTAGTAACGAATATAGGGCAAAGGTGTTTGGAAACCTAATTTAATTGTTATTGTTTCAGGATTTTTAGTTGAGCCACATCAAATATAATCTTTCTTAATTTGTTTTGTGTGTATTGATTTTAATGTTTGGCATGCCTAAAATAAATGAGAAAAATGAATAATGGGACAGGTATCCCTCGTTATATCTGATCTCACTTTACGCGTTTTTGCTATAACGCGATTAAAAAATAAAATAATAATAATGCATGGTCAGCTGTAATTTCGCAGTCAGCCTGTGAAGTGTTGGCGTGACCTTGCGCGTGCATATTCCAGTGAAGACATTGATCTTTACTGTATAGTTTGGGGTAAGCCGGGGGAGGGGTGGGGGTATAGACAACATTGGAGATCCCTGGGGAAAAGTTAAATAGTCTTGTATAAAGGGAGTTTGGAAAATTATTTGGCCTGCAGTTTTTGATTCTCATAATTTTGATCTTGAACACGAGCTTTCCAATTCAAGACATAACATTGTTGATATAGCAAGATCAGTTGGATTTGAGGACGTAAACCAGGAAAATGTGGATGAATTGCTCCAATTCCACTCAACAGAACTCACCAATGGAGATATTCTCTAAATGGAGAATGGCATAAATGATGAAGAGGAAAAGCCGTATGTTGTTGGGCCTATCAAACAACTTTCAACAAAACAAGTTGCTGAATTTTTAAGCACATTAACAGTGCAATTAGAGTTATTGAATAGAATGACCCTAATATGGATAGAAGCGTCAAATTTGCCAGAGAGATTCAGAGTTATTTGGCTTGTTACAAAGAACTCTAGAGAGAGAGAGAGAGAGAGAGGAAAAATGCTGCCCATCAGCTGAGTCTTGACCATTTCATCAAAAAGTTGAAAATCGTCAGTCTAACGACCCAGGGTCTTCAAGAAAGCAAGAGCCTACAGACCCATGGCCTTCAAGAGAGCAAGAGCCTACCGTCCCAGGGCATTCAAGCCAGCAAGAGCATACCGTCCCAGGACCTCCAAGAGAGCAATAGCCTACCTTTCAAGGACCTTCCAGAGAGCAGTAGCTTATCGTCCCAGGGCCTTCAAGAGAGCAAGAGCCTACAGTCCCTGGGCCTTCAAGAGGGCAAGAGCCTAACATCCCAAGGCCTTCAAGAGGGCAAGAGCCTTCAGTCCAAGGGCCTTCAAGAGGACAAGAGCCTTCACTCCAAGGACCTTCAAGAGAGCAAGAGCCTACCGTCCAATGGCAGTCAAGAAAACAAGAGCCTTCCGTCCAAGGGCAGTCAAGAGAGCAAGAGCCTACCGTCTCTGGGTCTTCAAGAGAGCAAAAAAGTGATAACCCAGATTTACCAGATCCAGTTAATTTATCATGCGATTGAGGATTAACAGTAAGTTTACCTGTAACATTGTTTTAATTAGATAAATTAATTAAAAACTACATTTGCTTATAAATTTCAGGGGAGGTAAGATTGAAAATAGGTGTAGGATACCTATAATATTGTACTAGTTAGATACATTAATAAAAACTGCATTCATTTACAAGTTTTAGATATTCCTTTACTTTTTTTCTTTGGAGTAACCCCAATCTCAACCACGATAAAATCAATTCACTTTACTCGTTTTCGTGCTATGCGATTATTTATCATAACCAATCTCTCGCGTAATGCGAGGGACAGCTGTATTACATTTTCCTGGTATTTTTTAATCTTAAAAATGTTATTCCCTATAAAAGCACATGATTATATTCATCCCCCCCTAATAAAAACGTTCCTGAACCACTGGAACCCATATTTCACTGTCACCGGTAATACAGTGCAACACAAGAGTAGTGCGTTGTACCATTCGACCACCTAAAGGGGTGTTATCATAGTATTTTAGATTCTCTTAATGAGTCCAGCTTACCGTTGCTTAGCGTTGAAGGACCAAAGTTTGATAATTTGTTATGTTTGGAGATAAGAACTCATTATTTTACTGCTGTTACGTAATATTACTTGTCGAACTAAGTTAATTTGCCGTCCAAATCTTGTACAAAATGCCTATTTTAAAACCTCAAGAAAAAACCTATTGTTAATTATAATAAAATAGAGTTATCTTGTTGACAAACTTCCAACTGTGTTGGTGTTGTACCAACATCTTTTAACGATCAGTTTGTTATATAGTTATAAAAGCATTCTTTATGTTTTTGGTTTGTGTTGTCAATTTTTTTTAAATTGTAATTTATTTAGAATAGTGAAATTTTAACATAAAATATTACTTGGAAAACAAAGACCTTAGGCCGTATGCAAGGACTAGTACGTGCAATAGAGAACAGTCATTTCAGTCTGGCAAGAAATGTTTGTAAATATTCGTTTAAAATACACAGTTGTACACTGGCATCGTATCCAATACTTGTGACTTAGCCTTCTAATGCTCTGATAACTGTTCATCATAAAACCATCCTTCAAATACACAGGACCGTCTTAAGAATCTGATGGACACCTCGAGGTTTTGCAAATCTCTCTTCCAAGTAGTACTCTATATTATCACCTCACTAGAATTTCGCTACTGTAGCTATGGCATTCACCACACCAACCCCTCTCACTGCTTCTATACTTACCCCTTTTCAAAGTGTTCTTACATTCCACAGTTAATCCAGGCAGTCCCCATCACTCCTAAAACTTTCAACTTTGTTGCTTGCTACTCAACAAAAGGCAAGCTAATGAAGCTATCGCCTTTATACTCTGCAAGGAGTTATGCCGAGTTTTGAGCCGCAATCTCGGGATTTTGTAGAATGACGTCTAAAGTCAAAGGACAAGGGCTCAAATCCCTGTCAAAGTACTATTTATCTGAGTTACCTTAGGAAATCATTATTTACAGTAAATTGTGACTTTTTATTTAGTTTATTATTGTATTAATATATGAAAATATATTGTCTTTCCTATATTTAAAAAATATAGCAATTTCTTTTGGTTTTTTCAGTGACATAGTTTTTACGGTCGCTACTTACGCTAGTTATTTAAATACGTTGTATAAGGAGGTTAGCATTTTTTAAAAAAGTGCACATTAATTTGTTTGTACAGAAGAGAAAAACCAAAATGAAAACCACACTTTGTTCTAGGGGATAGCCTGTTAAAAAAATGGAAATAATGAGTTATAAAAAGGTGGCCAAAGTTGGCGTAAAATTGCTATTTTTAAAATTTTATTTCGATTAAATAAAATTTACGTATTGTAAGCCTACTTCAATTTACAAATAGGTCGAACTGTTAACTTCTTTCGAACACCATACTAACAAGAACATTGTATTTTAAAATCTAAAAAATAAAATTCTGACCTTAAATAAGACTCGTTAAACCATATTTCCATTTAAAATTATTAATTTATTATTATCATATGAACCATCCAAAACCAGGTATTTTCTTTTTTATTGCTGCGTTCAGAACAGAGGTTATTAACGGCTTAATCTGATTGGGTAGAGATGAGTAAGATAGCTAAGAGAAAGTAAACCCGCATTTGTATGGAATGAAGATGGGAAACCCCAAGTGAAAAATCCCTTGTGGAAAACCGTTAAAGGTATATATATATATATATGTGTGTGTGTGTGTGTGTGTGTGTGTGTGTGTGTGTGTGTGTGTGTGT
>CABFWB010007910.1:0-11302 GCA_902151455.1 Timema bartmani
ATCAGTCAGCCCTTTTAGCTGGATACACGCATCTGTTCTATTTGTTTACAAGCTAATGACAACACCTTGCAATACTTTTTGTCATTCACAATCCAGAGCACAACAATATTAGACAAACACGCCTCTCCATTTAGGCTGTGTGAGTACAGTAGGTAAGTAAAACAATAAAAGCAGTGATCAAGGGACGTTCAGTATCAACTTGAGCAATAAGGGGAACAATTTCTGTAGGTAGTATTCAAGGTGTTATGCATTTAGTCGTCCATCTCTAAGTATGATAGTGTGAATATTTTACAAGTAACTAAGCGTAGCTCAGTCACTAATAACACATGCAACAAACCATTAACAACCTTCTTCAAATTGTACTTTTAAGATCCTTTATCCTTTACAAAGAGGTTGCTTTATTCAATGCTCAGAAAATTAAGAATTTCCAATGAAGGAAGTAAGTTGTTTCTGATTTGGAACCCCTCGTAGTAACAACTGGTACATCCTTCAGCTGGGTATACAACTTACATCGGAATAACACAGTGTGTTATTATTTGAGAATGCGACTTCATATAATCAAGAGTCCAACTTGATTTGAAATTTTACGTATCGTGAACGACGTAACCCACACATCCCACTAATTAGTTTGCAAAGCACTGGGAATCTTACTATACCAGTCGTAATTTGCTTGTGGGTTTCAAGGTTTTACTAGGGATGGAAACTCCTTCCCCTTATTCCTACATTCATAGCTCAAGGTTGTCAGCTTATCAGAGTGCAAGAGTCAGAGAACACGTTGTGTCATGAGGAAAAATCATTATTTATGATACTTTTCAAGCCACGTCTTAGTATAAATAAACTACGACCACATAAAAAACACTGCCCTTCAAACCTCAGTTTAGGCTCTTAGGAGTAAAGGAGTAAGTGTATTCTGAAATGTATTTACACTAATCACGCGTGGGAATTAAAACAGCTGGGCGTCTCCAACGTGGCGTAAATTAGGCTGCAGTGAAATTAATCTGAAACACATATTTTCCTGAATACGACTAAGAAGAATGGCTCACACTGGAGCAGTACTTTATAAAAAGCCGCTTTGTGTTGATCTTCTCCTGAAACAGATATTTTTGTCCTCCATAATATTAATATTTCCTTATGACAGTTCCTCTTACATTTCGGTTCACCCACCGTAAAATAATGTCAGATGAAATTGAGCATATAATCGGAACAAATCAACCTGTAAGAACTTTGGACTTCAATGAAGATATTTTAATGCAGGTCTAACCAAACCAATCAGATTGTAAGGTTTCTATCGGACAAGACCGTGAAGGACTTGGGTCTTCTTATACCCAACGATCCGTACGGATTTGTATGCTATAGAAACTATTTGAAAGAGATGACAAACGACCAGCCAACATTATTACACACCTTTAATACAAACAAACCTCAATTGAACACAGAACAACTTAAGAGATAAAATTGTTATAGAGTATTCAAGATTCTGTAGGAAAAGTTTTATTTTAAGATGTGCCCGAAAGTAAAGGAAATACTTTTATAATTAATTATTTATTATTGACCAATCTCATGTTTGAGGGCTATGTTGTCCTTGCAGTGGCCTCATCGGTTATTGCCGCTAATTTGTTAAAAGGAGGCATAATATTGCATGCGACATTCGGGAATAGCAGCGAATATGAAAAAAGGGGTCAGACCAGCGTATGCCACAAAAAAAATTACAAACCTAATTTAAAAATAGTTTACACTGTTCTATATTCATACATACATCCCTAACCATGCCGTTCCTTTACGGGGTAGGCAAGAAACTGTGGATATAACAAAAAACTAAAACTCCATAGGTAATCCATCCTCACTAACATTCTCCACACTTCCCTATCGTTGCATGCTCCCTTTGCTTCAACAACATCCATATACATATACATACATGCCATTTTATTATTAAAAGTCTTAATGTTTCTCTTTTTCACACATTTGGCCGAAACATTTAGCCACGTGTAAGTGAATTAGTCCATTTTATTTATCGCGATGTACTTCTTATGCAAAACAAACCTCTTTCGTGGTTTTAGGAGCAAGCTATTTTATCTCCAAAAATTAATCAGCTTTTAAAATTAAAGACTATCTATAGAACAGTTTGAAGTGCCATAGGATACTTACATGTCCATAGACACAGACCTGTCTAAGCTGTTAACTCCCTTAATGTATTTAATTTAGCCTTTCACGCTATTTAGTTAAAATTTGAGCAGCCATCATTTTTCTCTGTAATTTGAAACTATCTAATCTGTGTGATAAGACCCGCTTACGGGTAAACAGCATGCAAAACTTCATCATAGAGGCGACTGACTGTAAGGACAGGTTGCTCTATAGGAAAATGGGTCGTGATACAAAAAATGCCCATGATTCCATAATATCTGTCTTTCCAGTTTAAATGCATGAAACTACATATCAAGGTTTGCTTTGAGATTACCATCAAGACAGCACAAGGACAAAACCTGAAGGAGGCAGACATTGATCTTCGTGGCAAATGTTTCTCACATGGGCAGCTATACGTGGTGTGTTACCATGAGAGTTCTAGCAGCAGGTCCTTATGATAAAATCACTAATGTCGTTTACAAAAGCCTCACCTTAAACTTTGTTACTTTATTTCCTTCAATTAATACAAACTATTCTGTATGTCTAATCTTAAAATCCACTAAACTATATTTTTTGTGTCTGAAGATACTTCTTGTATCAAACCAAGGTTTCCATTATGGTAATTTTTATTTAGTAAATTGCGTGATTTCTTCTCTGTGCGGTAAATTAAAAACTCTCGGATTAAAAACTATATTGTTTTAATGAACATGTTTTTAAAACTGATATTAACGCGAGCGAAACTGTGAGCAAATATAGTTTAAAATAAATCTTCTCTTTTTGTAGAGAGTCAATATACTATTCTTTTTTCAAAAGGGATCTTCATTTGTAATAATGTCATCTTCTAATTGTTCTTGAACAGGAGAATCGACGGTGTGTTCTAAAGAGTTTTTGTAAAATTCTATCTTTTGCCCAGTGGTGCAGGAATGGGGAGGGGGGGACTTTTACCTCCCTCTCTCACCCCCAAATATTAAACCATTTAGATAATGTAACGATCTTATTGAAGCCCTAAGTTAACATTATAAAAATAAAATGTGCACTGAAGAGATTTTGAAAACTCTGATAGTGATACATCAGCTACTGCAGAAAGAAGATTTTCAATGCTTAACGAATAAAAAACACTTTTTGCTCCACGATGAGGCAACGTAGACTAAATCACCTGTGTCTGCTTAATGCACACCCTGAGAGATTCAATAAAATTGAAATTGCAAAACTAGTTAGTGATTTTATAGCTAGTAGCGAGTTTAGAGCAAAGGTGTTTGGAAACCTTATTTAATTTTCAGTGTTTCATAATTTTTAGTTGAGCCGCATCAGATATAACTTTTCTTAATTTGTTTTGTGTGTATTAATTCTAATGTTTGGAATGACTAAAATAAATGAGAAAAATGCACAATTGAACCATATTGTTACACGCGATCTCACTTTACGCGTTTTCGCTATAACCTGATTCAAACAACAAAAAATGCTTGGTCGGCTGTAATTTCGCAGTCACCCTGTGCAGTGGTGGCGTGACCTTGTGCACGCACACTCCAGTGAGGACAATTATCTTTACTGTACAGTTTGGGGTTAGGGGGGTAGTATTGACAACATTGGAGATGCAGGGGCAGAAGTTAAACAGTCCTATATGAAGGGAGTTTGGAAAAGTATTTGGCCTGAAATTTCTTATTCTCATGATTTTGATCCTAAACACGAGCTTTCCAATTCAAGACATGACATAGTTGACATAGCAAGCTGTTAGATTTGAGGACATATACCAGGCAAATGTTGATGAATTGCTCCAATCCCACACAACATAACTCACCAATAAATATCTTAAAGAAATGGAGAACGGCATAAAGGATTAAGAGGAAGAGCCTTATGTTGTTGAGCCTATCAAACAACTTCAACAAAACAATTGGCTGAATTTTTAAGCACACTGCATTAGAATCATTGAAAAGAATGACCCTAGCATGGATAGAAGCACCAAAGCTGCCAGAGAGATTTAGAGTTCTTTGGCTTGCTAAAAATAACTAGAGAGAGAGAGGAAGAATGCTGACCATCAGCTGAGTCTTGACCATTTCATTAAAAAAGTTAAAAATCGTCTGTCTAACGATCCAGGGCCTTCACGACAGCAATAGCTTACCATCCCAGTACCTTCAAGAGAGCAAGTGCTACCATCCAAGAGCTGTCAGAAGAGCAAAAACCTACCATCCAAAGGCCTTGAAGAAAGCAAAAACCTACCATCCAAGGGCCTTCAAGAGAGCAAGAGCCTACCGTCCAAGGGCCTTCAAGAGAGCAAGAGCCTACCGTCCAAGGGCCTCCAAGAGAGCAAGAACCTACCGTCCAAGGGCCTCCAAGAGAGCAAGAACCTACCATCCAAGGGCCTTCAAGAGAGCAAGAGCCTACTGTCCAAGGGCCTTCAAGAGAGCAAAAACCTAACATCCAGGAGTCTTCAAGAGAGCAAGAGAGTGATAATCCATATTTGTCAGATCCAGTTAATTTACCATGTGATTGAAGATTAACAGTAAGTATACCTGTAGCATTGTATTAGATAAATTAATTAAGAATTGCATTTGCTTACAAATTTCAGGGGATTGAAGATTGACAATAGGTGTAGGCTACCCATAGCACTAGTACATAGTAATAGTTAGATAAATTAATAAAAATTGCATTCATTAACAATTTTAGGTTTTTATTTACTTTTCCCTTATCTCACCCATGTTAAAATCAATTCCCTTTACGTGTTTTAATGTTTTGCGATTATTTATCAGAACCAATTACTCGCATAGTGCGAGGGAAAGCTGTATTATATTTTCCCGTTTTTTTAAATCTAAAAAATGTTATCCTCTATAAAAGCACATGACTATTTTTACCCCCAAATAAAAACGTCCCTGCACCACTGCTTCTGCCAATCCAATCCCTTTGCTGTTCTTTGGCATAATTTGATTTAGTTGCTGATATGTAGCAAACTTTCTTCAGTGCTTGAAATTGTAAAGGGATAGTTTAAAATAGAGTGTTTTTCTTTAATATCTTTTGGTGAGTGGGCTTTACCAAATACAATGGCTTGAAGGAAGCTTAGTTTAAATGATCTTAATCCAGACCAATCAATTTTGCCTCGATGATTTTAAACTCTCTTTCAGCTCTAAGGATGTTACTCAAAAACGAATTCAAGTCTTGCACACCTACACTTCATTCGATGGTTTGTAACGTACCAATAGAAAACGCTAGAGCATCATATTTCACAGGCACGATGAAGGTATCTAGTTTTCTAATATTTTTTTTCTAAAATACCAATTTTCTTTTCCACCGGCATGTAATAATGGTCTCGTTCAGGAAAAACACCTCAAATAATCAATATATTTTTTCTTTGACAAACTCTACTAAGCATGAATAGCTAGCGTAGTTCTTATTTTACAAGAGTAACAGAACAATCTCAGCTTTTTCACACCACTACGTAATAGCAGTAACATAACTATATGGTTGAGGGGATTAACACATGAATTTATTTCATTTGAGCCTCGTCCATATTCATTTTCAACACATCTGTGGAGATGCACAGCTATATGGTTAATATTATTATTATTATTATTATTATTATTTAGCACCGCGTCTTACTACCCGTTCGGGTTATACGCTTAAGTACTAATTACGATAATGGATTAGGAATTGGGAAGGTTGAATTTAGAGGAAGTGAACCCGCATTTGCGTGGAGGGAGAGTGGAAAACCATTTAGGAAAAAAAAACCCAGTTCACCCGACCGATATTCGAACTTCGATCTCCCCGTCCTCGGCAGTCGAGCTCAACACGACTAGCGCGTTAGCCAACTACTCCAACGAGGCGGGTTTTATGGTTAATAGAACCAGATGTATTGTGTATAACGATTGCACAAACATAATATCTAATTTGTCTTGAGTAGTACTGGTAAGCTTTTCTTATTGGTGTTTTTTTAGAGGTTGGTCATTTATTAACTCATAATTAAATGACAGAGCAATCCTCTGGCCGAAGTTTAAGCTTTTGTAAATATTGTTTAGATCTTAACGCTATGCAGGCTTAAATTGATAGCAAGTATAATTTATGCTTATCTTCTTCAGTTGTTAAAACTAACTTGATCATATTCTGCAGTCTAACACATTCACTACAAATGTCCATCATCATCGACCTAAAGTCTAAATTAAATTTAGAGATCAAAATTCGATGATAAGTGCTATATTTGCATTTATTTTCCTCAGATCCACCAAATAGTTACCACATTTTCTTCACTTATAAAAGAGTTGCACTTATAAAAGAGTTGACAATATAGGAACGGCCAGGACTATTGTTTCTTCCGTAATGTTTTCCCCTATATTTAAACATTTTAATGTGAGAAATTATTTCTTCTTTCGGAGCTTCTTTGACTTCACTAACTATAGTCCTCCCCTCTAGTTTCTTTTATTACCTCATCTTAAAGTAAAATGTAAAACTAATTTCCTCCTTAATAAAGCTATGAATAAATTATCATTCTTAGGTATAGCTGGTAGTATTAAAACCACAATCTAAAAAATAATATATTTTATAATTTTTTGGAAAAAAATAATTTAAAAAATCTAAAATGAACAAAACTCTTTTTATCCTGCTTCGGTGGCCGCGGGGTCTAGGGCAACTAGGCGCTACTCTCGCAGTAGACCAGACTGCCGATGATGAAGATATCGAGGTTCAAATCTCGGTCGGGTGTACTGGGGGTGGTTTTTCCAAAATATTACTCTCCCTTCACACAAATTCGGGTACACTACCTATAAATATAACCTTCATAATCACTTAAAATCATTAGCGTAATTAGTACATAAGTGTATAAACCAAACGGGAAGTAACACACGGTGCTAAAAAAAATAGATTTTATCAAATATTATAAATAAACTAATATTAGCATGTTTTTTAAGTAAAGTGCCAAAGGAAATAGCACCTTTTATGAAAGATTTTACGTGGTATAGAGTATTTTTAAGGAACAAATAAACTCCAATAATTATATGCATATCTCAACATCGATAAGAATGTATTCCCCCGGTTTTAAAAATAAGCTTCTCAAATAGGCCTACGTCATAATATAAAATGTTTATTTAATTATAATACCTTTGTGCGTGCCCATCAATTCTCTGATTGAAAATAAATGTTCACCCGTCACCTAAAGTCCTGATTTGAATCCTAACTAGAGTGAAATCATGCAGAATACCATATGGGTGTCCACGGCTGCTCATAGCCACATCTCTTATAGCAGTTAGATGAACCGTATAAATAAGACAAGCCCACAAATTGATAAGAATTATTATAAACTCTGAACACTTTTTTTGTCCGACGAAACATTGAGAGGATTTTACATAATACACTATAAAGAGCAAGCATCGGCTAAAACGTTGAGTAACTTCCATTTTGGTAGAGGCTGGCACGCTATCTTGTCATCTTTTGATTGCACGCTATCCCTCGGGTGTATTCGTGGGTTTACGTAACCTCCGTGGGGAGCGCTAATCTCTGTTACATTCCAAACCAATGTCCAATAATGGAGGTAAAATTGCCGTAGCTTATTATGTAACACTGGTGGCATCATTACGTCATAATGCAACAGGAACATGTACTGTACAACAAAATGTTAGTTTTAGCGTTATGAGAAATATTAAACCTAGTAAACAAAGAAAAAAACGGTGTATATTCAATTTAGTTGTTTAAAGTATTTTGGGATATGTTTTAATTTTATGACTGCTTGAAAAATAAATTACAATTAGAGTGAAAATGGACCTCCCCAGAGTTGGTCGAGAGCCAATTCCAGGACTTATGGGTCAAAGACAAGAACAATAACTCATAACTGTGAAACCCGCATTGGTGGTCGCGCGGTCTAATAAATCAGTTTTAATGTGATGTAGGGCTGGGCCAGTTTCATAGTCAGACTTAGTACACCTCAAGCGCGGTGTTATACAAAATACAAGATGTCACCTGCCCAGACCAGAATGGAATGGGCTAGTTTTGTATGCGAAATTGGCCCATTCCATTCGAGTTTAGGTAGGTGTCGTCTTGTATTTAGTGTAGCACCACACTCGAGGCCAGAGCTTGAGGAGTACCCAATCTGACGATGAAACCGGCCTAAAGAGTCGCGGTCAGATGTACTGAGAGTGATTTTTCCTTAATTGTTTTTCCACTCACCCTTTACGCAAATACAGGTACTTTTCCTCGAGTTACACATTCCTCGTCCCTACCTAATTAGTTTATTATATATACGGATACCCCGTACGCGTAGTAAGATGGGAGCATCAAAACAAATTTATTCCTGAGCTCATTCACATTTTTTGGTGACTTGTTTGGCCATGGGCTTGCTTAGTGGGGGAGGGGGAATAGGGGGACACTTTCGTCACGTCCCCCTTTCAACATATGTTCCTTAAGAGAAGTACCTTTCAATCTATAATTTAGTTAACCGATTTGTTTAAACAGTTTAACTGACCATCTTTAGAAGATACATTGCACAAACTTTTGTTAGAAACTAAATCAATTATTTTGTCTCTGCATAGTATTTTTTTTTTTTTTTCAAATTAAAACTTCGTCACACAGAAACAATTAATCTAGGCCTGTTGGGTGGAATAGATTATCCTGTTATAATAATTGCTAAATTATTCTCTTCCAGTCTTTGGCGGTGACAAACTATACCACAATGTTCTTACGAAGGGACATTATCTGACATCTAGAGAAACTTGCTAGATCTACTTTCAAGTATTTATACGTCAAGTCATATGATATGCAACACTAATTTTTGGCTATACATTTTCAATAAATGTAAAATAACATTAAAATATAGGCCCCTAATTCGTAAGAAAATCAAGATATAATTTTATTTTAATGATTTTTATCTTTTTTTTTTAGCACCGCGTCTTACTACCCGTTCGGGTTATATGCTTATGTACTAATTACGCCAATAGTTTTAGGGATGAAGAAGGCTATATTTAGATTAAGCCTACCCTCATTTTCGTGAAGGGAGAGTGGAAAACCATTTTGGGAAAAACCACTCTCAGTACACCCAACCGAGATTAGAACCCCGATCTCCCCCTCATCGGCAGTCAACTCTACTGCGAGAATGACGTCTTAGATCATGTGGTCACCGAAGAGGGATTTTACTATTTGTCTAAAATATTAACGTAATAGACCAAAAATATAGGTGATAGCATAATTATCCATTGCTGAGCCGTCATGTTGAGGGGAGGTGAACGCTCAGGTCCAGAGAGTTGTTAGAGGTGACGTATTAAAAAGAAGTAGGCCTATTCAAACAACCTCTATCTACAATATAGTAAAATAAAAATTCTCCTCGTATGATTTTACAGTGATGCTCGTTGTCCATAGCAATAATATTGTAGGACAGATACATTATTATTACTATTATTATTATTATTATTATTATTATTATTATTATTATCATCATTATCCTTACTATCGATTTTAGATTAGGCCGAAATATAATTTTTCAATCAATTTTAATTGCTATACCGCGTGGAATTGTGGATAACATAATATCCGCATTTAATCTTCCCAAATTAAGAGCTATAAAAGGAAGTAATAATATTGATCCCAAGTGCTCAGAACTTTGATGATAAGTTTCACTGACTTCGGTTAACCATCGATCACTTTCACTAACGCTCTATAAAATTGTTTGCTACTAAATAAGCTGCGTTAGTGTTTATATTTTCAAAAGCGTAGTTCTTTCAGTTCTATTTTTACTATCAATCATATTTGTTAGCTCTTGAATATAACTATATATATATTCTTTTTCAGGTAATACACAAGATCAACTTCACAAGCTTATTCGCGAGAAGAATTTAAAAATCTTGTTTCATATTTCGCTTTCTCTTTTAGATAACACAATAAAAGAATATATATATATATATATGTGTGTGTGTGTGTGTGTGTGTGTATACGTGTGTGTTGCCGCGTGGAACTATAGAAACTATTGTAAGAAGCTCACATTGTGGAAAAAGGTCGTGGCTCTGTAAATATGGTGGTTTAGAAAGGAATGTACGCAAATTAAATACATGGAAATCTCATGTAATTAACATTTAAGCATAGAATATGATTCTTCCTGGTAATATTCTATATTATATAAATAAACGGTATGTATGGCACACCGCACAGACATTCTCTCTTATTTACCCAAAAATTGAACAATTTGCTTTTAGCCCGGGAACTGGATGGTACTCCTAGTTTAACCTGCATCAATGGCAGTCAATAAATAAACAAATTGAGACTAGACAGTAGGTGTTATTTTGTATCTCAAAGAGTTGCAGAGAAAGGATCAACATTAAATATCTACTCTTTTCTAAGGAACCTTAAAATTCATGATCATGGGAAAATAAGATGTTAATCAGTGCTTATATACTAATTTTAATCAAAATTGTTCACCCTTAGTTTTAGAGTTGCACAGATAGTTCCATTATGTTCCTCTGAGGGGGACTTCACGAAAACTCTAAATACCAAGTTTTAACCTTTTTAGTAAAATGGTTTCATCTCTATCCCCATAACAGACTGACGAAATCAATAAACCACGTTTTTGGGTTCAGGGGTATCATAAAACAACGACATCCATCAAAATCCCCAATTCTATTTTTTGACGATCACAATACTTTCTCTCACCGTGAGCTCACGGGACAGTAAAAAGTGAAATTTGGTAAAAAGTTGAAATAAAGCTTTTTCGAAATGACTGATTCATCTTACGACCCAATACTTTTAAATCTTTGTTTTTTCCATTTAACGTCTTGAAAATATAAATTTTAATATAATGTAATTTATATTGACATCGGTTGTATGCTAAGGATGTCCATACCCCCAGGATACCTCTTGGCTACGTGCTTCACTACTATGGAACAAAATGTGCGAATAGCTAGATAAAATACCAGCATCAAATAGGTACGTTTATGTTTATCAATTTAAATGTACTCGTTGTCGTACCCAGGTTTAAACACAAAAGTTAGCTTACCTATTTTTTTTATATTCTTTAAATTGAAAAATGACACCTGGACACCGGAATCGATTCCGGGACATTTAGCTTAGTACACCAATGCTCTAACTACTGAGTATTCAGGAATCGTCCCATACTCCACTCATATTTTAAGGTGCCTTCCTATTCCCTAACCCATTAGTGTAATTATTACATAGACGTAAAACCCGAAAGGATAGTAAGACGCGGTGCTTAAAAAAAAAA
>CABFWB010007911.1:0-11995 GCA_902151455.1 Timema bartmani
GGATCTGCCGTGGTGAGTGAAGAGTCTCGTCATCGCGACACACCACCTGTTTGTGTCATGTGTCCACATTATTGCCGGCTTCTCTACGTGGCTAAATTTTGTAGATGAATGTGTGGGAAACAGAAAGAGTTTTAAGACTGAAAGAGCATGTATGACTCGGAGTATGGATGTTGTTGAAGAGAAGGGAGTATCCAAGGATAGGGAAGTGTGGAAAAAGTTAGTGAAGATGGATTAAGTACGGAGTTGTGGCTTTTTGAGCTTTATGCACAGTTTATTGCCTACCCCGTAAAGGGACGGCGTGAGTAGATAGGTATGTATGCTAATTGGTCGGGGGTGAGGTAGGTTAAATTTACAAGAAATGTTAACCCACATTTGTGTGTGGGGGGAGTGGAAAAATAACAATCGATCAGGATTTGAACCCCAATCTTATCTCTCCAGTCGAGTCTATTGTGAGGATAACGTCTTATGGGCCAGGTATGTCCAACTTGAGGAATTCATGTTTCCCGATCCATGATTCTTTTCGGCCTGCGGACCTTTTTGATCCGAACCAACAAATACTGGAGCTTGATTCATATTTTAATAAACCATAGAGAAATAAACAAGTTTGGAACTGTGGCGTTGAGTTGTTTGGAGGAAATTTAGCAAATGAGGTTGGTTACTATTTACTCACAAGAGATTAATTCCGAACACCCTCAGCTCACTCGGTAGGGTGTCTTCCTACTGAAATAAGGGTCCCGGGTTTGACTCTCTCGCCATGTCCAAACAATTATCTTTGATGAAATGTAGGTTTACAATTTCATCGTGTTGAATTAATGGCCTGGGGGCTGGTTGTTGTTTAAGATTTAGTTGGGCTTATAAGTCTATTTTTTCATCTATTTTGTCACCATTTCTGACTACCTGTTCACATTATACGCATATATGATCATTACTTTAATGAAGAAAGGATGAGGAAGGAACTATTTTACGAGGTAATCTACCAGCTTCTGCGTGACAGTAGAGTGGGAAACCATCCTCAGTAGACCCGACCAAGACTCGAACCCCATTCTCCTCGTCATCAACATGAGAGTGATACCTTAGAACATTCGGCCACTGAAGTGGGTCACTCGGTTAAGAAAGTGCGTGTTAAATACCTCAAATAAAAGAAACTCTTACACATAATGAGATGGAGAGTGTTTTTTTCTCTCCAGGGTCACACGCTGGGTCATGGCCTGACAAGCATGTTTGGAGGCGGGGGTTCGAACGAGGCCCAGCCTGCGGCAGCCCCGCAGTCCCAGGATCAGGGTTATGGTCAGCAGCAGCAGTCCCAGAGCAACTCGGGGCCATGTGGTTTCGAGATACAACAGTTCCTGCAGTGCGCCCAGGGGCAGCATGACCTCACACTGTGCGACGGGTTCAACGAGGCGCTGCGCCAGTGCAAGATAAGCAACAGTGAGTGTGTTTATAACTAGAGGGCGCTAGAAGGCATTTTTTCACTTTTGAGTTGAGTTTGAATGAAACACATAGAGTATTATTTGAGTTTGAATAGTCGTGTGTTTCCGGCCTGTGGCAGGGTTAGTTTAGTAAACTCTTCCTCTATCCTATAACCATTCTTCCTTCTTTTAATCACTTCCATTCTTCTCTCACACACTTTCTATTATCTGCTGTGCTCCCATCTCTTTCTCGGTCTCCTTTACAGCCCTTTTCCTATATACTTCTCCATCGCTCTCTTTCATATCTTTTACATCCTCATTACATGACCAGCACACCTTCTCAGTTTTGCTTCCTTTCGTTTCGAACTCTATTTGAAAAATATTTTCTGATGTCATAACATGTTTAACCCATTTCCTGGTGCAGGCGTTGAACGTCTTTGACTGCTTGGAAGTTTTCTGGCATGGATGCGTTTCTTTGCAGTTAGTTATTGTAATGCCATCTATCAATGAACCACTGTACTTTTAGCCAGTCTGAATACTTCATATCGAAGCTGATATTATTATTATTATTATTATTATTATTATTAGCACCGCGTCTTACTACCCATTCGGGTTGTATGCATCGAAGCTGATAGAGGAGCTCACTGTACTAAACACCCACCAGGGAATGGGTTAAGGCACTTCATCATTAATGCCTACCTATTATTTAAGAATGAAATTCTTACTTGTGGAAAAAATAGTCCAATTTTCATATGGAAGACCTTTTAGAAACTTCCAGTTTTGGTGTGGTCAACATTGATATTTCATTATATTATTAGTTTTATTTATTTATTTAACACCGCATCTTACTACTCATTTGGGTTACACACTTAGGTACTAATCACGCTAATGGACTAGGGATTAGGAAGGTTGAATTTTAGATGAAGTGAACCCGCATTTTTGTGGAGGGAGAGTGGAAGACCATTTAGGAAAAAACCACCCCCTAGTTCAGCTGACCGAGATTCTAACCTCTATCTCCCCGTCCTCGGCAGTCTAGATCAACACGAAACTCTCGCATTAACCAACTACGCCACCAATGCGGGTTATTTTTTTTATAGATATCGATAAGATCTATCAAAAGTTTCAGTTGCATATCATGTGACTTGATGTATGAATACCTCAACCTGGGTTTAGTAACTTTTCAAGTTGTCGGATAAAGTTCTTCCTGTGAAAAGGTCTCGCCCTAGCAACTTGACTTTGTTTGATTAGAAGTTTAGTAGGCCCATTATTTCTGTGCAATATTTTAAAGGTATATTTTGTGTTATTGTTTCAGATCTGCAGGTTTAACTCACCAAAGATTTGTTAGTCCTCATCTAGCTCAAAATCGACGATCGAGATTCTAGCTGAATAAGTAAAAAAAAAAAAAAATTATAATAATAAATGCTACTATGATTTGCATAAATTTATTTGACTTTGTTTCATGTCATTGGTGAAATTTTTTTTAACTATTAACAATATTTTTATCTTTCGGAAATAAATGTTTTGAAAAATTTAATTTTTCCTATTTCTTTGGTTTCTATTAAATTGAGATTAGGTCTACCATTCTCTGCGTAACTCGGCCATGCAATGTGATATGTTTGATTTAACTTTGTTTTAAGGTATTTGTTTTAAGAAAGCTTAATCTTAGAGGTCGTTAATAAATACCATGGTATGGATCTTAAGTGTTTGACACTGTTGTAATTGTTTTTGGTAATCTGCCGACCGAGGAAAAAATCTTTAGGTTAAAGGGCTCCTGTTTTTTTTGTGTGAATTAAAAGTGTCCATTTTTTTATTATAGATAGTTGCAACTATTTATGATATTGTTGACTTGTGTAGATTAGTTTTAATTTAGTTATTATAAATACATACTATTAAGAAAAATAAACTTTTTTTTTTGTTTGTTTCTAAGACACCTTATAAAATCCAAATAAATATTTTTAAATTAAACATAGAAAGGAGGATATAAGACCTATACACTAACCAGAAAACTGTAGGCCTCAAAGTTCACAACTAAAACACAACAAAACATATAACTATGTAATTTTCGGGGTACATCAGTCTCTTTCTTCAGTATAAAAGAGTAAGTGTGGATTCACATGTTCGTTGAAAAGTACAGAACAACGGGGCCACATACCATTTTAAATTTGCGTCGCGATGCATTATGGATCAACATACAGCGAGCGAATTGCTGCGCCACTCAAGCAGATTCTATTCTCTATTTTCGGCAAATATGTGAAACAAGCTTTAATCGCAGACTGGCCTATAATTTTCTAGTAAGTGTATAGGTCTTATATCCTCCTTTCAATGTTTAATTTAACATAGCAGTTTGGTACCATTTTTCCTTTGTTTATATAAAATACATATTTCATTATTGTCGACATTGGTATTAAAGTACTGATAATAACCATCAAAAGAGACGGCCATATATTAAATGACTTTGTACGAATACGTGAAAGTAGGTCTAGTAATTTTATTTTACTGTCGCATATTTCTATTCATAAGAATATTGTGACTCGCTTCGGTGGCTGTGTGGTCTGATGCGCTACTCTTGCAGTAGACTAGACTGCCGATGATGGAAAGATAAAGGTTTGGATCTTTTGGGTGTACTGATGGTGGTTTTTCCAAAATGGTTTTCCATTCTCCCTCCATGCAAAGTTGGATACACTTCCTATAAATATAACCTCCTTAATCCCTAAAACCATAATCATGATTAGTAAAGAAAGGGATTGAGCGTATAACCAGGATGGGTAGTAAGACATGGTGCTAAAATAATATTGTGGTATACATTTACATTAAACTTAATAGACTTAGAGAATATAGAGGATGTAATAAATAATTATAAATATTTTTCACATACTTTATTACAGCCAGTGTTCCTTCATAATAAATAACATAATATATAATATAAACGAGTACTTTTAAATGTATCTTACACAATTATAAAAGAGAGAATCCAATTTTTTATTTCTCCTTATAAAATACCTCAAATATAATTATTGTTACTAACATTTCCAAAAAAAATATACATTACTCAATGTTTAATAAATTTATAGAGAAAAAACAAACATAAGCTGATGTCAAAACATTTCATATCTACACGGATCCACCATTTGATAATTTCTTAGATGCCGGAAACCAAGTGGATTTGTAATGTTTCTGGAAGTAGGAAAACAAATGGGGGAGGAGGAAAATACCAACGAGCGTTATGACCCCCCTGCCCCCTATTAAATGGCATGATTCTATTCACGAAGATTCATTCTACGCTCCTATATCGGTCACCTTTCGTTTCCCGAAAATTTAGTTCTTAATGGCTTTCCACTCTCCCTCCACAGAAATTTAGGTGCAATTCCTCTAAGATTAACCTTTTCAATACCTAACGCATCAGTGTGCATATAACCCAAACGGGTAGTAATACACAATGACAAAAAAAAATCTCTTAAACGCCTAGCTTTGTAGTTAATTGAAGTTAAATAAAATTCTTAACCACCTACAAACCCTACTATGGTTTTTTTTAGAAAAAACTTTTTAATTCCTTCAGGGATTTAATGTGATTAAATCAAGAGGGATATCGTTTTAAAATGTTATTTAATACTGATCATGACAATACAAATATGTCTTTAATATAAAACAAAACAAGTTATTCTATTTTCCTTAGATAACAAACTAATTACTAAAATATAATTTTTATTAAGTGCGACTACTCAAACATTTTGCAGCTTATTTTATACCTATTAACTTGTTTAAGCACAAACATTATTTTAACAAGATATTAATAGCATCATGATATTGTTCTAATCCAAACATGAACTTTTTTTTTCCATTTCAACATAAATACATTTTTTTTATTCTTAAAATATAATATATGCCATCCAACATTCTTAAAAAAAAAAACTTTTTATATCGAACAACTCGTCAACAACTTTTTTTTGGTAACGACCTATTTACACTTTTGCACACTATCAAACTTTACAAAAACTTAACATTAAAAAAAACACTTCACGGACTGGCTTCGCCTGCTGAATCACACGTTTCGTACTGGTGTCATGGCTGATCTTCACCTGTAAGAGCTGAAATAACCAGAGGAATATTATTTGCATGATATTACACAAAACTAAACTTATTAATAGTCCAAATTTTAATAAGAAAGAGGATTTTTAGAAAATACAAACATATTTTATTACTCGAAACATTAATAACATTTTACTATACTATTATTTAATTTAAATTAGTTTTAAAAAATGACACCTAGATATGGGAATCAAACCCAGTAACTTTGGCTTAGTGTGCCATTGAAGCCATCCAGAATTTTTTTTGTGCTGAGGGTTATTCTTCGTCACTAGTTTTAAGGGTGCAGATAGACTGGCGAGTAATCTCGCGTGAAATGCTGTCAGTATTGTCGCAAATATAAACAACTCTGCATTAAGGCAAGTTCCGCGAGACCCACGACTACCAGTCCAAACGAACTCGTCACCACTTATACTCGAGCTCTCACGAAATATCCAAACCATTTTGATACTTTCTGCGAGAGACACATGAATTAATTGTCTCTCTTGATGGTGTCCGCTATGGAGTGATAGTGAAGTAAAATTGTTTATTGCTCTTTATGAGAGGAATGAAGTTTTGTGCAAAGTTTACAATACAGAACAAAGGTCAAGATGCCTTACAAGCCATAGAAAACAAATTTTCCACCAACCTAGTGGAAATATCTAGAAAGCTACACAATATACGCAGTCAAATAAATTAAGAAATTGAAGAGAAAAAAAGTGGCACTGGATCCACTACCCAGCATTGCCTTTCCTTCCATTTCTTTCTACTAATAGGATAGCTTTGAATTACGATTAGTATTGCAGCAGCATATTTGACGTGTCCGAGAGGAGGCGTTATTACAAAATGACTGAAACACACCTTGGGCGACCATTTTCTCTCAAGTGTAAACAAGCTTTGTGAGAACTCTCACATGCTACTCGCTCGACAGATTTCACAGCAATTTATTGCACTGCTAGTGTAAAAACAGGCCTGGACAGCACTCACGGGAGAACTGTCGCAATTAGCTTGCCACCTTAGGCAGAGTCTGTGATGGACATGTGGAATTGTCGGCTACATATTACGAGTGACCAATAGTAACGCGAGATACCACAGCCATCTGCGAGTCTGGAGCGCGCTGTTATGCTGTCAAATGCACGGAACAACTCCTGGATAGTTAGGGTAGGGAGCATCGGCGCGCTAAGTTAAAATTCCTGGGTTCGATTCCTGTGCCCGGGTGTCATTTTTCAATCTAGTCTAGTATGACTCTGTTAAGCTGATCTCTGTGCTTATGTTCAACCCCCAAACTTATTCGCCTTTCATATATACTTAATTGAATATTGTTGCTTTCTTCCATCATAATTAAATTTATTACTCACAAATACATAAAAAGCTGTACAAATATAATTTACTTAGGCTATGAAAATACATATATTCACAAATCATAATTATTTTACCAAAATATTACTATTAAAATATTCTTAAAAATTGCACAAAAAAGTCTTAAAACTGAAAAAAAAAGGCCATAAATGTGCATTTATATGTTAAATAAAAAAACAAGCTAACCCTAGTGAACAGTGTGTCATTAGACTGGCTACGTTCTCTATTAAGTGTGCAGGAACATACTTGATAAAATATTACACTTTTATCATATTAACACACTGATAAAATACATTAAAAACAAAATACGGGATGTAAACACTGCTACTTTAGCTACGAAAGACAATATATTAACCAAATATCTACAGTACAGGAAATAGGCTATCATACTACATAGGCTTAATGGAGAGGGCAAGAGATATGACCTTTGACCTGCCAACAAACAAAAATAGTAAGATATCAAGTTAAAGTGTGCTGGGGATAAGTTGATGAATATATAAAATATGGGCATTTGATCTCGCCTTATGTTAAAATTGCCACAAGCCGATCTGATCGGCTCCACCTTCTACCGTTAAAAATTGCTCAAACCTTTATGATCGGCTCCACCTTCTATTGTTAAAAATTACTCAAACCTTTATGATCGGCTCCACCTTCTATTGTTAAAAATTACTCAAACCTTTATGATCGGCTCCACCTTCTATTGTTAAAAATTACTCAAACCTTTATGATCGGCTCCACCTTCTATTGTTAAAAATTACTCAAACCTTTATGATCGGCTCCACCTTCTATTGTTAAAAATTACTCAAACCTTTATGATCGGCTCCACCTTCTATTGTTAAAAATTACTCAAACCTTTATGATTGGCTCCACCTTCTACTGTTAAAATTGCGACTTATAAACTAACTTAAATGCAGAACAGATACAATGTCCAGCTCCCCGGCCATTAATTCATCGCAATGAACGGGTAAATCCACATTTCACCCATGATGAATTTTTCAGCCATGCCAGGGATCGAACCAGGAATACCTTAGTTCAGTAGACAGACAAGTTACCGACTCAGCAAAGATGCTAGATTCCGAAAAATTGCTTCGTAACAGGGTGTCTACTGGGTCACGAAAAAGTCACTAATTGCAACCAAAAAAAAGTCACATAAGTCCATGAAAAATCACAAATTTTCAATATTTTGATAACAAAGTCATGAAAATATTTTTGTTTGAATTTCTTGCACATCGTAACAGCATGCCACCACTTACCCATGATACCATGCGCTAGCGGCAAGTTACCTGATTGTATTTACCTTGATACCATGGACAAGGTTAATGTTAGCTATCTGGTTCAAGTTTAATGTTGCCTGTGAGTGCATTATATAATGTTCAAATGTTTACCAAAGGGATATTGTAGTCAAAAAAATGTTATCAAAGAGTCACTAACTTTTGTTTCTCCAACTCGGTAGACACCCTGCATAAATAAAAGTTTGGTGATTTTTCTTATAAAACTTTACAAAAAAAGTATGAAACGGTCGGTGCATTCTAAGCGCACAAATTACGTACAGACATAGCACTGAAAGGGTTAATATGGTTTATTTTTTGACATACACGCCATCAATAATAATAGTCCACATGTATCGTTTCCTCTTCAAGATAAGTGGAATAAACTCGATTCGCCATTAAATTAAGTTTCCATGTGCTGCCACCTTTCCAGGCTATTTAGATAGTTTTAATGGTAGATGATTTTAGGTGAAATGTACCCTCATTTTCATGGAAAATTATCTTTGGTACACACTCTGGAATGCTAATATAGACCTTCCTGTCACCAGACAAGATTGACACCTTATTGGATCACTATTGACACACTAAAAAATGTTCTTGTTTTGGATATAGTTTACGCTATCTTCTCATCCTGTTCCTTTAGATTATATTACTTACATTTTAATAAACTGCGCTAGAATCCCTTCAACCGCTTCGGTGCCCTCATCGATGTTTGAATCCTGTTCGGGTGTACTGAGGTGGTTTTTTTCCTAAATGGTTTTCCACACTACCTCCACGCAACTTAGGGTACACTTCCTATAAATTCATCCTTTCTTATTCCTATCACATTAGTGTAATTAGTACTTAGGCGTATAACCACGAACAGGTATTAAAACACGGTGCTAAAAAAATTGCTTTGATGGAGGGGTTAAAAACAAAGTGTTAAGAAAACCACCCTCTAAAACACAATGGGAATCAAACCCTGACCTTTGTGAGTCAAGTTTACTAACACTTAACCTAATCATACTTAACTTACATCCATTACTGTTTCCAGCCAATGGTCAGTTTTTTATTCAAGCCATGTATTCTCCACTACCGGCTTGCTATGCCTTACAAGCTAACTTAAGACTAGGACAGGCACAACTTACAGTCCCCCGACCGTTAATTTATCACCGTGAAAGGGGAAACCCACATTTCATAATGATAAATTTTTTGGCTATACATGGTATCAAACCTGGTACCTTTAGCTCAGTAGACAAACACGCTACTGACTGAGCTTAAGTGTGGGACCATAACCGCAAAAGAAGTTTTGTGTCCGGGTGTCCCACCAAAACAATCATACAATGGCAACCATTCTTGACTATGATATGTCAGTTTTGTTTTATGTAGGTACATGCTACAAAATTAAAAAAATGCTCTACAATTTTGCGACATAAATTTTGAAAAGTATGATAATGGCAGGGTGGCCACAGCAAGTGAAACACATATGTATCTTAGTTGTACCCCAATCAAATGATGGTTTTACCATAGTCGATGTATATGGTACCTATTTTTTAGTAGATTTCAAAAATTATTATTCAAAGCATTTAATTAAGTGGGTACTTAGATTTTTTTAACAGCTTTTAAAATGCCAATATGGGTTATAGTCAGGGAAAAATCAGGTAATTTTCTTTATGGAATTTTGTGGCCACCCGGAATGGAGTCTTAGTGTGTGGACGGTAATTTAAAACGGTGCCTTTGGAGCGTTACCAGGTTAAGTAGATCTTGTTAGAACTGTAGAGCTGTAATATGTTCTCACCCACTTGACCAATAACACATATACTCGGCACTATATACCTCACATGGAAATGTAGCGATATGTATACGATGAGTCGACCTTGATGGTCTTGGGGTAAAGTGGCATTGCCTTAGGACCCAACGTCCGTGGGATCAAACCCAGCCGAGGTCGAAGAATTTTTCTTGAGCAATAAAAATCCGTAGCACAATTTCTTTCAGAGAAGAAGTAAAGTCGTCGGTTCCATATCTATTGTGGCTTGTAAAAGAACTTTGAAAGGTATATGGAAATACTTTTTCGGTAAAAGTAATTGACCCTTTTGCTCTTGCTTGTAGAAATGGTTTAGAAAGTGCACGTTAAATACCTCAAACTTAAAAAAGATATATATGTCGATACCTGACCAAGGAGTTTTCTACCGAGCGGTGAGGACATATTATCACAGCTACAGTTTAAATTAAATTAACTTTTCTTACCTTGGCAACACTTCACAAAACACTGTTTAAAAAACAAACATGATGGGGGGAAGTAAATTGAGACAACATCGAAAATATGATCTGAAAAGCGATTAGAAAGTCTATCGAAATACCGGTAGCGTATACTTAAGCCGGGTTTTCTTAAATAGTTGTCCACGAAAATGCGGGTACACATCCTCTAAATTCAAATTTTCTCAAACATTAAGCGGCACTAAGATAAATATTTCAACTTTAAATAAAAAACAAACACAAATACAACTTAATGCTAACATAGATTGACAGAGGATTTTCTTTTTTAAATTTTTGGCCAAAAGACAGCGGTAAATGACACAAATAAGTGAAGGCGGTTGACAGCTGAAAGAACAAGTGTGAACAGATATTTACAAGAAGCTTTATCGCCGATTCACACATCCGCCTCAACGACAGAACAGAAGAAGAATGCTATGTTCTGCCATAGTAAAATCATCGTAGAAAGAGTTTAAAATTTTTTTAAAAAATCGATGAATATTCATCTGTATTGATGTAAAAAGTCAACTTTTTTTTCTCTGTGAAGCAGAACCAGTTCGAATCCATTAAAGATTCCTAAAGCTAAATCGAGGTCGATATTTTCATTTTTCTTAGTGTTGAAGGGGAAAAAAAATGGAAGCCTTAATTATGTTTATTTAATTGATATTAGACACCAAATATAATTTACAAAGGTGATCTGGCGGTCTAGGGATAAGGTGTCAGACTTCTGTGCTGAAGGTTCGGGGTTCAAACCTTGGTCCCGGCACTGATTGCCAAACCCTTCCTTCACCTCTGACAAGATGTGTATTAATCACAACTTGTGAATATGAGAAATGCCAGGCCTCCCACCGTGGTTCGGATCCCACGTTAAACTGTAGGTCCTCCATTTTATCTCATGTCCTAATCATCATCAACTGTTTACAGCCTGTGGCCGACTCGGTTTAGTAAAGTGCCTCCATCCTCTTTTCTTCAACCATTCTCCTCTAACTTACACACTCTCTTGTTATCTACTCTTCCCATCTCTTTGTTTGTCTTTCGGTCTCTTTCCTAAATATTTATCACAAAATTTTAACACTCAGCAGAAGTTGAATAACACGTGGCCATTAATTGTAATGTAAATAACAGCTCATAACAACATATAAATGACAGCAATGTAAAGTATGAATTGTTTTACTCTTTTCACTGTAAAAGCTAAATTGTGTTGGTTCTCTTTTATATGTTTCCATCCCTCTTTCTTGCACCTTCTTCCGTTCATAACAAAACATACCTTCAAAAGTGAAAAGATGTCTTCGTTTTTAATTATTTTTATGTGTTCTGTCTTACAACAGGTTCATTCTTTTTGTCAGTGAACTTAGACCACCACTGTGCCCTGTCCTCTGCCTCCTCCTTCATTTCCCTGAATTTTCTTCTTTCCTTCAAGTCATCCAATATTTGAATCCTCCTCCTTCCTTAGATCCTCTTTCCCTTAACTTTTCCTTTTATGAGGTCATGTAGAAGGCAGTTCCTCCCAAGGATGTGTAGGCCTATTGAAGAATCGCATCCAAAATGGTTATCTTCTCACCTACTCTTCTTAGGACTTGTTCATTTGTCCCCCTGTCTGTCCACCTGTTCTTCTCACCCACTCTTCTTAGGACTTGTTCATTTGTCCCCCTGTCTGTCCACCTG
>CABFWB010007912.1:0-14571 GCA_902151455.1 Timema bartmani
AGGGGACTATGGAGTCAAGGGATGGAGCGGCGATCTTCAAATCAATATATAGGAGGAGAATGAGGATCATCTTTGAAATGATTGAAACCACTGACGGATCAATTTTCTTCTAGAGGCTGCAATGCAAAATGTAAACTGTGTTTTTCTTTTCATTGAAAAAGCCTTATTTTGTCCGTTTCTTTTATTTATTTTATAACTTTTTTTCAAATTTAATACAATTACCTCATAAATTGAAAAGAGGTTTTCCTTATAGAGAATAGAATATTGGTGGTGTAGCACTGATTTAAGTACAAATTGTGGGTTTCAACTTGTGATACAGATTTTACTTTATTTTTGATCCCTTCTAATTAATCTACATTTTGTTTCCTTTTGACTATTTTTTTCAAAAAGATTTAAGAAACATATTTGTAATTTATTTATTCTCAAGATTTATTTCTGATTAAATTAATCTTTAAATATTTCCATATTTTCAAAGTTATTGGGCTTGTATATAAAATAAAAACCGTTGAATTATTTGACACAGCTTTATTTACACCCCAATAACATACTCTTAATAGTCAATATACTATGTGAACATCACAAAACATGACCACAAACTATTTACAAATAAACTTTACATATAATAGGACAGTCACATAATATCTAGATACTTGTGACTGTAAAGAAAATATATATTAGATGGCACATAAAGCAATCTTTGTCGAAAGTTATAACAATTCTCAAAAAGCAGGTGTTAGTGCTGGTTCTGCAGTGAAAATGGCAATAAAAGAGGATTTATAAAAATTTAATTCTAATGTATCCCTAATGTGGCTCAGGCAGATTTGAATCAGGACTGTAACGTGTCCACTACAAAAATAACATGCAAGTTTTATTTTATAAAATAATTTTAAGTAAAACAATTTTATTATAGATACATTTGGTTTAATTGTCGATAACTACAATTTTAAAATAAAATGTACTATGGTATACAATTAACTAAGGCTCATTTTTAATTAACTTTTAAAATGCTGGTTCAGATTTAGTGGTTTATTTCATAAATAAAAAGTAATTTATTTGCATAGAATGGACTATGATCAAAACTTTTGTGGAGCAAATCAATTATTATTAGATTAATGAAACCAAAGTATTGAAATAAACTTTTAATTCAACGAAAATATTTTATTTTATTTACATAGGACTTGTAGTGTAAATTTTAAGCTCAAACATATTTTTATTTGTGTAAATAAACATTACTTCTTCCAAAAACAATTGTTTGGATAGAGTTGGGTTGAAAACACTTTTTACAAATCTGAATCTCAAGCCTAAATCTCCAATTTATCTTGAAATAATTATGAACCTATGAGGAAATATAAAAGATTAATTGAAAATACAGATAGTAACTAGATATCCTTTCATTATTACACTCATACATTCGGTTAGATGTTAAATTACTGGCCTGGGGCCTGGTCGTTATGTTCATCCTATATTTATAATTGGTTCTGAACTACCAATTAGTAGTATTAGAAATCCCAAACAAATTCCACTTGAAAAATTGAAGCTACATTTATTTAAGGATTGGAGAAATTGGACGAAGATAAACAAGAAAGATTATAATAGTGACCTTGCTTTCCAACAAGCCGTGTCTTAATATAATTACATTTAGGACAAAGTTGTGTACACTGACATTAAGTTTTACTGCAACGGTGGTCTGCTAGATCATAGGTTTCAGTGTAGAAATAAATAATTTCACTCGTTTCAAAATAAAACACGGTAAAAACTTATTAAATGGATGTATAATAAAATGAAATTCATGAAATATTATTAAAATTTTAACAAATAAAAGTAAATTAAAATCCCTTGTTACTAATATTAATCATATCATCAGGGCTGTCAAGTCGGAGTCGGAAGCAATTATGGGTGGAGTCGATGTCGGTAAAAATTTACCGGCTGCAGCTTCAAAATAAAAACTTATAATATTATAGTATAACCATATAATGTAAAATAAATCTATTATTACATGTTTATTAAAAAATTAAATTGTATTTTGTAATTAGTTTGGCTTCGGTTTGAGCCACTTGATATCCCTAGGGAAATATCTCAAATGATAACTTTATCTTTTAAGTTGAAATAAAATTTCAAATTGAACATCAAGCAACATACCACTGAGTTTTATTAGTTATAGAATATTTTTGATAATAGTATAATTGTGTTTAGATGTCATGGATTTCTTTCCCCCGTCATGGTTTTGTTTCAATTACCATTAAGGCTTTATTATAATTTGGAACCACCGTTGTTACTTTACAAAATAGCAGATTTTAAAGCGATAGAAGTGGTACGTTTATTGGCTATGGCCCCTAAAGGGGTATGTAACTGACAGAAAGTACACCGCTATAGTGGATTTGCTGATCATTTATATGACAACACCAATTAAATATAAATTCATTACTACTTAAAAAGAAATAGACTTACCAGATTTGAAACATATTAATTTTTATTTTAATTCCTACCTAAAGAGTCAAAAGGACCAGCCATGTTCTGTGACTGTCCAGTCATGCCACTCTAGCTAGTAGAACTTCCTAAAGGTCTAAGAAAAGGGAGGATGGAATCATTGGTTTGTCATGAGCAACAATTTGTTAGTGGAAAATAATTTTGTGTAACTTATTTATACTAATCTAAGAAGTTTTGACCAAGACCATCAAAGGACAGTTTGTGGTGACTCATGTTGGGTGGATTGTAAGCGAGACAGATTTTTATATATATATATATATATATAATTATAAAATAAATATCTGAGCAGTTCAATATTCATGAATGTGTGTTGAATTTTTAAGTCAACTCTCTCTCATTCTTTCACACTTTCTCGTGTCTATTGCTGACAAATTGTTGACCTTGAAATCTATAATCTAGCAGTATATATATATATATATTGTTATTGTTGGTATTGTTGACCTTGAAATCTACCCTCTAGCAGTATATATATATATCTAGAGGGTAGATTTCAAGGTCAACAATTTGTCAGCAACAGACAAGAGAAAGTGTGAAAGAATGAGAGAGTTGATTTAAAAAATCAACACTGATTCATGAATATTGAACTGCTCAGATATTTATTTTATAATTTTATTATTATTGTTCAGCTTGTTTATATTATTTAAAAAATAAATAATAATTATGAGTGTTGGCTACTCTTCATAGAAAATATAAAAACAAACTTTGTGATGGTATGAAAGAATTATTATAAATTATCAATAATTCATGCTCACAGTTGAGCATTTAGATTTAAATCAAATACATTTTTCTAGAGTACTTTGGTTTGTTACGGCCACCGGCTTACTAAGCTTCTCGTGGCCTACACCTGAGTAGCGGAGCTGCTGCTTATAGATCCTCAGGTAGACCTTCTTTAGCCTTTATCAGGGAAAGAGAAGGAGTACAGGGAGTACATGAAATAGTAGAGGAAGCAAGACTGAGATGGTATGGACATGTGATGAGGATGGAAAAAGACCACAAGGGAGACCAAGAAACAGATGGGAGGAGCAGATGACAAAAAGTGTCCAAGGGAGAGAAGAATGGAAGCAATTAAAGGGGGAAGATGGAGGGATTTTACTAAATTGATCCGGCCACAGGCTGGAATCAGTTGATGACTTGCATACACTGTAATTCCCTCTTTCCCTTATTTAAATAATTACCACAGCATATTTAAGTTTTTTATGTTTATTAATATTGTTGCTAAGAATTTAATGAACAAAAAATTGTGCATATTAAAAATTGTATGTTTGGTGTTTTGTATACTACCTTTGTAATATTGTAAATAAAATAAACCAAATGATAACGCCAGCCTAATCAGCAAAAGGACCCCTAGTATATCTGATTGGATAAAATTCTGAAAATATATGCAGAAAATCAGCTTAAATGTAGGTTTAAGGGCTGAAAATGTATTAAAAAAAATCAATGGAAAGGATGATAATGACAATTTTTGGGAGTGGTTGTAGTTACTTCCATTTCCCTTTGGCAAATATAATCTTTAGTTGATAAAAATTGTGAAAAGCCTCCGTTGTTTGTTCAGGCTTAAATATGGACGTTCTCGAGTAGCATTTTTGGTTTTGATAAAGATTATAAATACAATGCAATGCAGCAGTCGCCATATAAATTCATGACGTTTACAATGCAACAAGGGGGTAATGACGGAAGGCAAAACCAAAGCAACACGAGCCCCTGCACAGCAATTCCCAGAAGGATGTGGTTTCTGTTAATGGAAGACAAACAGGAAGACTAACATCTGTTGGGTACACTGCTTTATATACATCTGTGACATCTGGCACTCGATGATCTACACAAGTATTTGCAAGCAAGTAAAAGTTACAATTTTTTGTTCATTTTTAATTAAGAGCATTGATTTTCATGTTTTAAGAATGTAGTTTTTATTTCTGGCTTGGAAAAGAAAATGTCTTTTAAATATGAGGATTAAATTACATTTACATGTATTGTAGTTTCAAAATAAATTTTTTGTGCTATTTTAATAAAATTTCAATATATTTCAAACTTTACAGCTTCATTGCAGAGCTGAATTTAGAGATGGGGTAGGGAGACCTCTTGGTCCTCAAAACTGGGTCCCTCATTAAATGCCAATTTGATTTCTATATTAAACTAGGAGTTTTTTTTGCTCCAACCGAACCACAAAGAGTTATTAATAGTTAGAAACTCTAGCAATTAGATTATTCTAAAATAATTGTCATTCAGATTTATCGTGGCTGGCCTACTTGTTTTGTGATTTTGTTGTTGAGCTCATTTAATCTATTGTTAATCTTTACAAAGAAAGATGTTCCAACGCTTACCTTTTACAAACTTCTTACGGAAATTTCAAAGGTTATTTGGAATAGAGCACTAGGCTAAATCATGTTTTAAATTAGGAGAGATAGTCAGCACACTTACCTTGGTGATACTGGAGTAGAAATTGTTTAGATTGAACACTAAAAAACAAACACATTGTCCTTAAAAATGTTTGTGTGTTTTATAGTGTTCTATCTAAACAATTTCTACTCCAGTATCACCAAGGTAAGTGTGCTGGCTATCTCTCCTAATTTTAACCGAGATTTCAAAGATAATTTTCCAAAAGTTGAATTAGCCTTGAGGATATAATTGGTAATAAAGGTAACAATATGGGAAATGCTCTTTTTGAAAATTAAATCACAAAGAATGGGCAATGAACAACGATGAGACAGGATTGTTTCTAAGCATTGCTCAGCAGACTTTACTCTGTGAAAGTGACTATGAAGAACTTTGTGAAGTGTGTGCCTGTTGGAAGTACTTGCATATTCATTAAGCGGGATTATTATATTTAATATCTTATTTTTAACATTTCATAAAATATCTAATGACTGGTTGATTTCTAAGCTGCTAACACAATATTATGCCATGGATGCATAATTATCATTATTATCATAGACATGAAATGTACAACAATTATTATTAACATTAGTGTTAAGTTTTTTTTTATATTTCTTTGGTTGCTGTTTATTTACAGGATTTAGCAATATAAACTAAATGTAATGTAACAAATGAAGCCCCTTGTGTACATTGGCCTGGCCCTGCTCCAGGCTGTAGGCTACATGTATAATATATATCTATATATTTTTATTATTTTATTAAAGACTAGTTTTAGTTTTTATTGTAATAACTCATAACAATATAAGTTTGAAGAGTAAGAAAAGGGAAACTTGCCCTTCACAAATATATTAAACTTACCTTCCCAAACATATTAAAAGGTAATAAATAAATAATATGTTGAATGGATCTAGGATATAAGCTTTATAGTTTCTCTATTAAATTTTTGTCTTATGACACAAAAACCTTAGGTTTCAGATTTTTTTAACCAAAGAATCAAAATGGTTGTGCATTACTCTCTACATTGCACAGGATCGCAATCTCGTATTAGATATTTAATAATATTCTTTTAACCATAAAATCTTGTAATTATTAACTTGTTTTGGTGCCAAACCATATATTTTATTACTTAAATAATATATTTAAATTGCTGTAACAAAGCCACAAACCAATGATCCCCATGATGAGTATACAATGATTAAACAATCCTGGAAAACCCTGGAACTCACTACGCCCTAGTGTGGACAGAGAATATCATGTAGTGTCAAACAGTGAAACAAATGGTTATGCCAAAGCTCTTCTTTTCATTTCTTTGAGAAGTTCAACCCCCATTTGAGCAGGACTGCGTGTCACAATCACCCCAGCCTGAAACACAGTCAGCAGAGGTAATATTTATTTTAAAATGTATTTGAACCCCTTCAGACACCTGAGGTCAAGTATCTTATACCATTTATATTGAGCCTCCTTTATGATCTGAAATACATCTACAACATAATGTGAATTTTAAACTATATTTACTCCCGTGTTCAGTGCCAGTAGGGTAAAGTGTGAAATATATTCAATCTTCTTTTAATTGTAAAAGCCATATTGTGTGGTTCTATTTATTTGGTATTAAAACATTTCCTTTAACTTTTATACATAAAAGGTCTTAATAGAAAATAATTATTTTATTAATGTCAATATTATTTTAAAATATAGGCGAAAATTCCAAATATTATTGTTGGTGAGTTAAAATAATTATAGAACTGACAATAAAAATTATTGTATAAAAGATTAACCTTGGCCACAAACAAGGTACCAGACACACAGCCACTGGGTTAAAATGGTTGTGTTCGTTGGAACAGCTTGAGTCCTTAACATGGGGGTTGCTATGTGAAGTTCCAAATAATAATATCAATACTAAGCAGGCATTTTTAAAAACAATTCACTCTAGGTTTTCTAATGAACAAAGATTCCCTTCTAGAGTCAATAAACCAGCTCTCACAAAACTAGGTTTAGGTAGCAGCCCCACCCCCTTCCCAAAAACCAGTCCCCCAAATGAGCCTATTCAGACTGAAGGGAAAAAAAAGTAGAATACAATGATCCTATTTTGTTCAAGACAAACTGTCTAGTTGTAAACAATCTTAAAATAACATTGACTAGTTACTTGCCTGAAAAAGTTTGTTTATTGAAAGGAGGTAAGGAGATACGAGTTGGGGAGGGGGTGATTGTGAACACAAACTTTTTTGTTCAGACTGTCACCCCTTCACAACAAACTAATTTAGATATTTCAGTCAGAAGTGCTGTGCAACCAGGACTCGTCTCAAGGAGCGCAGCAAGTCCTGTAAGGCTGAGTGTCTGGTATATACCTTGTCTGTGACCTAGGACTCAACTTGTCTCAAGGAGCGCAGCAACTCCTGTAAGGCTGAGTGTCTGGTATATACCTTGTCTGTGACCTAGGACTCAACTTGTCTCAAGGAGCGCAGCAACTCCTGTAAGGCTGAGTGTCTGGTGTATACCTTGTCTGTGACCTAGGACTCAACTTGTCTCAAGGGGTGCAGTGAGTCCTGTAAGGTTGAGTGTCTGGTGTATACCTTGTCTGTGACCTATGACTCAACTTGTCTCAAGGGGCGCAGTGAGTCCTGTAAGGTTGAGTGTCTGGTGTATACCTTGTCTGTGATCTCTGCTCCGTAGAAATAACAGGCTCCAAGTCTTAGCAATAGATTAAAAATGGTGGGCGACTTTACTTGATTCCAAAGTGTTCACGTTAAGGTTAATTTTACATTGACAGGACTTGTTTAGTGTAAACTTAGATTAATTAGGTACTTTAATGTTAGAAAATTTGTTTTGCATACCATACATATATATCTTAGTATAACCAACCACAAAGGTTTAGTGGGGGAACAGGGTGAAGGATCAGAATGAGTTTTAAAAATACAACAGAGAGAGCATATCGGAAGAAGAAGAGAAGAGCGAAGCATGTGGTACAGGAAGTAAGAAGGTTTGGATGCAAAAATGGACTGAGATGCTGGAAAGGGATGTAAAAGGTGTTCTATAGCCAGGTAAGAAACAGGAGGAGAGAGAAAAGACAAGACGTTAGAATGATGGATGAAGACAAGCGAAGAAGAAAGGCAACTACGAAGAGAATATTTTGAGAAGATGTTGAGCACGAAAGAGGAAAGGGATGAAAGTGAAGTAGAGAAGCATTAAGAAGAGGAGGGAGTGAGTTCCACGTGAAAAAAGGTGGAGGATGCATTTAATAGGATGTAACAGGAAAAATCCCCAGGTGTGGGCAAACTAACTGTGGAATTGATACGAGCTCCAAGGGAAGCAGAAACACAATGGTTATACAAGGTGATAGGGAAGGCAAACAGTGTACCAGAAGGCAGGAATAAGGGAATTGTAGTAACGATTTTTATGAAAGGTGACAGGAAGAGGAGTAATTATAGGGGAATAACACTAATATGCTATGGCAAAAAATATATGAGAAGAGTTAAGAAATAAAATAAAACGAAAGTTGAGAGATGAACAGCATGGATTTTGGGAAAAGAGGTCTACAGTAGACGTGATTTTTGCTATATGACAACTGATGGAAAGAAGCTATGAATATGTGATAGACTTGGTAATGGTATTTCTGGATGTGGGGAAGGGATTTTATAGTGTGGATAGAGTTTGGAAAGTGATAAAAGAGGAGAGAGTAAAAAGATGAGTTATAATGAAAGCAAAGAGAATGTATGAGGATAACATGAGTTGTGTTAAGACGGAGTGGTTCCAAATAAAAATGTAGTGAAGCAGGGGAGTGCCTTCTCACCACTACTATTTGTAATGGTAATGGAAATGGTCTTGAACAAAGTGGCAGGAAAACTCTGGGAGGAAAGAATGAAAGCCATGATGTTTGCTGATGACTTGATGGTATGTGGGGAGAAGGAAGAACTACAGGAACAACAAGAATGAAATGAGCAAGTGAAATAGTATCCAGAGGGAAATTTAGCATGACAAGTAAGAGGATAAGGTTCAATAAGGCTATTAAGTTGGATGGAGTAGAGCTGAGAAAGGAACAGCATGTAAAATATCTTGGAAGTGTGATTGAGACAAAGGTGGGAGTAGAAAGATTCTAATAAGAAAAGGCAGGAGGAATTGTTCTATAGGTGAGTAAGAGACCTGCTATGGAGAAAATAAATGCCCTTAAAGTAAAAGGAAGTGATATAGAGAGAATACTTTGTACACATTGTCACATATGCAGCAGAAAAATAATCACAGAATGTAAGAGAGACAAGGAAAGTGGAGGCCATCGGTATGAAGTTTGTGAGGAGCAAGACTCAGATGGTATGGGCATGTGATGAGGATGAAAAATGGAATAATACCAAGAAAGAGATAAGTGGAGCAGATAACAGAAAGTGTGTGGGAGTAGAATGAAAAAAAACTAGAGGAAGAATGAGGAAGATGGAGGCATTTTACTTTTGAAAAAAAAAACGGCCACAGGCTGGACACAGTTGATAATGATGATGCATATAGCCAACCAGATCATTGGTGTCTTTTTTTATTTGTATTTTTAAATTTAATTTACTTTAAAAGAATGTTCTCAATTTTATTAATCCCTTCTAAAAAGTGTGGATGCTTCAGTAAAAACTTTCAATGGGAATGAATGATTGAATTTTTAGCGTCTGTGAATGTTTGTCAAGATCCGACACCTTAGCTCAGTTGGTAGAGTGTCTGTCTACTGAGCTAAGGGTCCCGGGTTCTATTCCCACATGGCCGAAAAATGTGTCATTGGTGAAATGTGGGTTTACCCTTTCACAGTGATAAATTAATGTCCAGGGACTGGATGTTGTGCCTGTCCTAGTCTTAAGATAAATTATAAGGTACATGCAGCTACAGTAGCCCCATGGCTTCTTTGGTGCTGACTGACAGTTCACAGCTGACAGCTGATAGTCAACATTTAGGTATATACCTAAATTTTGACTGTCTGAAGTGACAGCTGCTAAACACATGTTTTTTGCAGATCATATGGTTCGGCGTAGGGATATATAATTTGGTCTGGTAGTTTTTCAAAGCCATCAGCTGTCAGCTGTGAGCTGTCAGTCAGCACCAAAGAAGCCATGGGGCTACTGTACCACAGGCCTAACAAGCCGGTAGTGGGAAATATATGGCTTGAACAAAAAACTGACCCAGAACATAGGCTGGAAACAATATTGGATGTAAAGTTAATAATGTTTGCCAACATTTGAAGTTAGTATTATTGCCGTTTGACTATACAAAGCTTTGAACAGCACTAGTTCCTAATATATTATAATGCTCTGTAGACTTATTACACTTCCATAAAGATAATGTCAAATTTATATATGCTTTGATGGGATTTTGTGGCGTTATAAAGAACTTCACAAAAATCTGTAAATTATTATAGATTGTTTTTCTAGATCAGTAAATTCACCGATTTTTCCTGTTTTTTCTACAAAGTGCAATCATGTAAACAGAGTTGTAAATTATTTCCCTCATATTTACCTTCTCCAGGGCGTTGATCTTGTCTTGGGCTCCCCCCTTACCTCCAGATATAATGGCCCCAGCATGACCCATTCTGCGGCCAGGAGGGGCTGTGATACCAGCAATGAACGACACAACGGGTTTTGCATCATCCCCCTGTAAACACAAACACAAATACTGGCTTTTAACATAATGATTTAATTAAGTCACATTGATTTAGATTCCTTAATAAACAGTTATGAGTGTTAGATTAGCATATAATTATAAAAAGGTATAGGGAAAAACGTCAACAGGATTTAGGGAAAATAAAATATAAAGTTTACATAAAATATCATGCTAGTATAAGGAAATATTCAAGAAGAAAAATATTAATTTTATCAAAAAATTTTTAATTTTGAAGCATAATTGTATATCATGAAGGAGGTATTTTACTACTTTTATAGTTATTATTAGTATGGCATAAAGAAAACACATGTTAAGTGTCTCGCTAATCACTCGGTAACTAACATTCAAAGAGTCCACCCATTTCAGTGTAGAGGTCTTATAAATGAATCTGTTATCAATCTGGCAAGAGAGCATAACACAAAACTTGATGAAATGTTTAAACAATGATTACATTTTGTAAATAAATATTTAATAAAATATAGCAAGTCAAATCAATATATCCTTTAAGAGCTATCCAATAGATGGTGCAAGAATACCGATATTACTACAGTTTAGTAAGATAAGAAATGTAAGAAAAAAATCACATTATCTTCAAAGTTTTTGTTTAAAGGACTATATGATGTGTCAAATGGAGTAGTTTTCTTATAAATATCTTCAGAGTGAGTATATCAAGGATATGTATTACATATTTTCGGTGAATGGAGTAAATGGCAACAGTGTTAGATACCTTCTGTAGTGGGTTGTAGTACCATATAAAGGCTATAGATGGTACATAGGATGGTTGTATCGTGTCTTAACCATAAATAATCCATAGATTGTACGTAGTATGGTTATATTGTGTTGTAACCCTTTCCTGGCCATAAGTGCTCGAAAGCGCTCACCGTATTTCAGCACTCTCTAAGCCATCGGTTGGACTATTTGCTAACTAATTTACATTTAGTTGTTATCTTTGAATATAAAGGTCTATTTCGTATTAAATTTATTATTTTCTTAGCGTTGTTAGTATAAATGTTATTTTTGGTTTAGAACGGCCTCCTTACAAGATGATATGATTGTTTTGGAGCTCAATAAAGATGTATCTAGCAGTGAATCTGATAGCTCTGACGATAACGATATTGATATTGAGTGTAATAATGATAATGAAGATCCTGAATTATTTGATACAAGTTATGGTCACCTGGAAAACCATTTAAATGGGGTAGTGATTGTGCTGCCGCTGTAAGGTGTTTTCAACCACCTTTGTTGACATTTACTGACAGGTTACAATTTGATGTTCCAAATGAATATGTGGGCAATACTGGTCCTGTAGGTTCCAATGAACTATGTTATATTAAACTAGTGTTAGGTAATAACATTTACCTAAAACTGAGAGCAGTGACAGCAAAGTACTGCAGTCAGGTAATGTGGCAGCCACTGAGCCACTCTTCAATATGACTCTATTAATAATTTTAAACGACCTACTTGTAATTTAATACCAGGATAGACACAATTTCAGCAACTTTTTATCAACTGAAAAACTGCCAGTATCAATTGGCTTTTGTCCACTAATACCTAATCCGCCAACATCACGAGATCTTATTTATACAGCCATGAACAGCTTTGCCGAGCTTTGTTTAGCTTTAAATAAACAGGTTGCAATTACATAATGTGACATGTCTATTATATACAGGGTGTCTACCATCCGGGGAAAACGGGAATAAGCTGGGAATTTGGTAAATTACAATAAATGTCTGGGAAAATGTGGTTTTACTCAAAATATGAAATATAATAATTATTAAAACAGTAAATAATAATGTTATTCAAACTGAATTTTTTTGTAGCTGTGTAATAAATTTTATAATTCTTAATAAACAATGTTAATACAAATTTTAAAAATATCTTTATTTAAATTTTAAAACTTATAATTATTCATAAAAAAAGATTAATAGAAAAATGAGGGGGAGGTGGATTAGAAGGATGTGACATATTTTTTAGTCGGGAATTTCAGGAAATGAACAGGGGAAATCAGGGAAAAAGTCGAGAATTTAATTGGTCAAGTTTAGTAGACACCATGTATATATTTGTTGGCAAAATCTATAAAACTTGCTTGTAATCAGTTTTCAGATTTAATTCTATGACTATGAATACTTCATTTGCAGAAAAATGATATAAGATACTTAGGTCAATTTATAGAAGGAAGTGGCCTTGGCAAAATTATTTTAGAGTCTGATATTTATGGTGAAAACACAATAAATTCTCTTTTACGTGGTGAACAAGATGACAGGCACAAGAGCACACAAACTTGTTTATGAATCTCTAAGAAATCAGCAGTTTATGGAAAATATGAATCAAACCTAGAACTAACTGATGTAATATCACTTTTGAGAGATATATTAGACAAAAATCATCAGGATCTTGTCAAAATTCATAAGAAAAATGAATGGACATTTCAATTGTTTCTTTCAAATTTTAAAACTTTCAAAATGGAAAACGGTGAAAAAAATTAAACTTTTCGATTCTACTCAAATTACTGTGACATGGTTGAAATTCTTATAAATTCAATAATGGCAGACAGAGCCAAATTTATAATCCATTCGAAAACAATTCTTAACAAAACAGTCTTATAAATATTTATACTGGTTCAGTTGCTGAGACAAGCGGAGCACAATGTTTACTTTCAGTAAAACATAATGAAGAACAAGCGATAAGTCACTTTGAACAAAATTGTTTAATTTAGAGAAAAAAAAAGTGTATTTAACTCAGAAAAAATATGGAGTTTCTTAATCTTAATTACACACCTAAATCGAAGCAAGACAGCATAGTTAGTAAATAACTAGACGATTCTAAAGAAAATGTTAGTTATGTTAGCAGCCCTGCATGGATTTGATTTGTGTAGTTTAACACCCAATGAATTAATGGGATATTCAAACTATCTTTTTGTCAAAAGAGGTTTTTTTATCATAAAAGTCAGAAATCAAGTATGAAGGAAATAGAAAATAACCATTCTTGTAAGATTGATGGAATGGCACTTGCTCACTCCATTCAGTTAAAAAAAATCCAAACTTTTGGGTAGTTTGCTGAGGAGTTTTACAAGCAAGTGACATCTTTTCTTTCGAGTGCCTATCTATCAAGAGTAGACCTGGTGCTCGATAGATATGAAGACATATCCATTAAATTTGTTGAAAATGAACTGTGGTCCAAGGGAAAAGATTCAAGTAAAGTCATTATTTCAGAGCCTTTTAAAAATGTGCCAAATAATTGTAAACACTTTTTCGCAAATATCGAAACTAAGCTAAGCCTTGTTAAATTTTTATGCAACTATGTTAATACAAATATCCAGATTGAAGATGATAAAGAACCATATATTTGCGGCGGGTTTGATGATCCTACGAAGTGTTATAAACTACAGAATTCTGTTTTTAATGAAGTTTTCGATTTAAAACCAAACCATCTAGAAGGAGATTCTAGACTTAACTGCCATATATTTCATACAGCTAGATATCTGAAGCACTCAGAAATAGCTGTGAAAAGTCCAGATACTGATGCATTTGTACTTGGAGTTGATTTTTGGCTGAAGCTTCAAGAGGCTCACAACTGCAAAGGTTTATGGTTTGATTCAGGACCAGCGAAAAAAAAAGTCGAATGTTAGGATTCCAGCTGGCTGCAAAATTGCTTGGAGAAGAAGTTAGTATCAACTTCCCGAAATGCTCTGACCGGTTGTGGTACAACTAGCAGGGTGTCTACCATCCGGGAAAATCAGGGAAAACGGGAATTAGCCTGGAATTTGAAATGATCGGGGAAAAACGGGAATAACCCGGGAATTTCGTAAATTACAATAAAAATTTGGGAAAATGTGGTTTTACTCAAAATATTAAATATAATAATCATTAAAACAGTAAATAATAATCTTATTCAAACTGTAGTTTTTTTTTGTAGCTGTGTACTAAATTTTATAATTCCTAATAAACAATGTTAATACAAAATTAAAAAATATGTTTATTTAAATTTTAAAACTTATTATTATTCATAAAAAAAAAGATTAATAGAAAAATGAGGGGGGAGGTGGGGGAATTAGAAGGATGTGACATACTTTTTAGTCGGGAATTTTAG
>CABFWB010007913.1:0-21191 GCA_902151455.1 Timema bartmani
TAATTTTGTAGTGGTTTTTATGAAAACTAAGAGCAAAGGTTTAAAAATAATAGAAGTGCTATAAATATCATTAGAATAAAAAAATACTAAAATGTATTAAATTTATACACTATTCTTATCAATTATTAAAAGAGCTAAACAAATGTATTTACACTATTATTAAAAAAAAACATTTTATTTAAAATCTAATTAAGAACCTAATACAAGCTTTAACGATTATTAGCGGGATTCTAAACCACTAATGTTGTGATATAAGTTTATATTAGACCAGAGATTTTTATAAATTACAATCTTGACACATAAATTAAATCAGTGTTTCAGGAGTAATTTTTTGAAAAGCATAAATAAACTCTCTGAAGATATCACTCTTAAACCTTTCCATTTATTTATGTTATAACTATAATAATAAAAGAAAGTATATTATATTAACTTATTCGGTTGGTATTTTCCTTATGCCAAATAGCTTCCAAAGGTTGTAATTCAATTGATGAATCTGTCGATTCCATATCTTCATTTAAAATCTCAATTCTTTATTCAGCAAACTCAGTTTGTCTAACTTACTCTCGTTTTGCGATTTTTTTTAGTTTATAAGCTCTATTATCCTACTTCTTTTGTGTTCACGGCCATGACGTCCCATTTAACACGTACACTCAAAATACCATACGTATGATTAACACGATGAATACAAGAGCTAATATATTCTAATAATGTTTGGCAGATATTAGCTCACGGGAAAACGCAGAAACTTCAGGAAAGTGCCCCAGCTGACTGTTGCTGAAGGATCAGCAAAACGACATCTCACTCACAGGCTCCACTTCGATTAAATGGCAGAGCTGTTTCTCTCTGTTCTCCACGGCGTCTACAAGCGCTAGTTGTCATTCGGTGCAATTTTTCAACCTCACCTCCCCTCTTTGTGTTCGGGTGAAGACCCTTCCCGAACCCGTCAGTTCTGTTTGTAAAAAACGGGCTTGCCTCACTTCACATTTTGTATTCTGTTATATCACGTGATCCTACATCTTTGGACAAAGATAACTGTGATCACGATGTGTTAGGCATCAGTCTCACCTCCACGTCGCAGAAGTAACTACGCCAGTTACTATGAGTATTTGTATTAGCAAAGAACGTTAGAGTCTTAGTACACTTATACTATTTCCATAAGACATAGTTTTTTGTGTCAGAGTTTCTTACTTTTTTATGCTCATAAGGTATAGTTTTGTTTGTCAGAGTTTCTGACCTGTTTTTCTATGACCATAATGCATAGTTTTGATTGTTAGAGTTCTTACGCTTTTTGAAGGTCCATATGACAGTTTTGTTTGTCAGAGTTCTAATATGTTTTTCTATGACCATATGGCGTAGATTAGAATGATGGGCTTAATGTTCAAATTATCTAGGTCCCTAGGACATGATTTAGTATGGCAGTCTTTCTGACTTCTTTTACTATGTCCATAAGACATAATGTTATAAACTAAAAAAAAAGTCATGACTCCCAAAACTGTATGGCCATGCTTAGAATCACTTAATAGTAGAAATCAGGATATCTAACGCTTTGTTCAAGGACCTAATTAGGTCTGTGACCGATATCAGTCACTATTATTTCTCTTTAATGTAACTATTTACTGTGCACAACCGGTGAGAGCACTACTAGTTCGTAGTAGTGGCCCGCGGTGGTCTCCGGCCCCTTTCAGGCACCGTTTGTATTAGTTAATAAATTTATTGTTTGCACTAGTTATAGTATGCCCATGATTGGGTGGAAATATAAATATAATATTCAATGTCCAGGCAGTACTAACTAGGGATTGACCGGCCATAGTATCTTTACAGGCTAGATTCCCGGTAGCTTGCCATTTACTAAGTATAAACTGATAGTTCCTTTACTAGGAGTTTAATCTTTGTGTTACATAGCTCACCATGGAGTTAACTCGTACTAGACATCTCATTTAACTACCATCGAAATTACTCTTTAAACTAGGACTTTCTAGAATTTGATATCGCTAACGATTATTAACTATAATGTACGTAAATACTTTTCAGGTCTAAGTCTACTAGTTGCGAGTCTAGATAGATACTATTTATTGTTGCCTAACTTTAAATTAATGTTTGCTTCCTATTATTATTGCCGTTGTGTAGAGGCAGACGCAACTTCGTAACGGAATGTGTGTTAAGTCCTATTTAAGAGTTACTCTCAAACGTAATATATACTCAACCTCACTTGAGTTGATTGCAAGTACAACAAAGGTGTTTTCTTCAATTGTTCCCTATTGGGATTACTGCTTCTATTGTAACCGATATATTTATCTTGATTATCAAAGGACTGTTTAGAGTAATATCTATTTAAACCTTATATAATTCCATTAACTANTATACTCAACCTCACTTGAGTTGATTGCAAGTACAACAAAGGTGTTTTCTTCAATTGTTCCCTATTGGGATTACTGCTTCTATTGTAACCGATATATTTATCTTGATTATCAAAGGACTGTTTAGAGTAATATCTATTTAAACCTTATATAATTCCATTAACTATTCTATTTAAATAAACTGATTTGTTAAGCTTGTATATCTCTTTTATGTTTAGTCCTTCCCAAACCATCATTTTATAATATTGTAGCAGTAATCGTAACTTCTTCTATATGATAGGAGAAGCGATGGCTCAAATACATGAAAATAAAAAAATATAGAAAAAATAATATTTTTTTATGTGGATAGGCTTGAAGCATTAAAAATATAATAAAAATTAAACTAAGGGAAAAAAAGTTAAATATATTTATATGTTAAAGTACACTAAGGCCGCACAGTTCTCAAACATAGTGCTACGTGAAAAAGATTTGAGCTAGGAAATTTAATAAAAATTAACTTTTTTTTACTTTATCTGATTAAGAAGATAGTCTGTATTAAACAAATATTTTTTTTGAAAATCCCATTTTTAGGAATTGACTGTTTTATACAGCCTAATATTATGTTATATTTTCTCTTTTATTTTTGACTCCCACCTTAACATACTCTACTCGAACAGAGGTTCGATTCTAGTCGTCAGTGGTTTTATGGTTTGTTACTATAAATAGCTTGTTTTTCCCCTAAAATTAACAAATTTTCTTCTTTTGGTGTGGCGGTCTGAGGTTTCTAGTTTTCACCGAAAATAATATCCTCCCTAGCTGTTCTCTTGACACACATATAGATGTTTTTTTTCTACCCATGTAATCTTTATTACCCTTCTTGTGGCTTTCCATGGAACTGAAAGTCTTCAATTCGCCACGGTTTCTGGCTAAGGAATGCTGACGACACTTTTGTGGTCAGCTTCTCTAGTTTATTTGTTTATAGAATACTCGTAGTAACCTTGCAACGTTGGTTTTCTCATTCGCAAATCATAACATACAATATTACATAAACACGCCCTCCAATCGAGGCCGTGCGGAAACACAATTTAGTTTTACACGAGACATAGCAAAATTATTCCATAATAGTTACTTCTAACCACAAAAGTTAAGTTTTTTAATTGTACAAACAAAATCATTTTATAAGTATACGAACTTTGCACAAAGTGTAAAGAAAATAACTATAACGACTGTTGCCTCATATTACTAATCTTTGACCAACATATTTGCGTTATTTGCCTTCAGTGTTACATATAAGAAAAATATATTTAAAGTGTTGAGTTAGATCATAACAGTATTTTTAATTTTTAATTTAAATAACTCAAAACATTACGGCCGAATATGAATTTTAAAAATGAATATAAATTATATATAATTACTAAACCAAAAAGGAAATGTTGCTTACATAATATTTTTTTAACGTGGATACTACTATCCTATTTAGGAAGATAATTCCCCAAGGGTGTCAGTTAGGTCCTAGAAGTCATCTATATATACGGCTAGTCCCAGAAAAGGAATGGTAAGGAAAATAGGACGAGAGTGGCAAAGGGAGTAATATGGATTCTTGTGTCAAGTCAAACTTTTCAGGCCTCTCTCAATCTTCACAAATATACTAGCACTCGACACGGGCCACAAGTGGCTGAATCTCGAACCTCGGCTGCACCACTCAGTTCACTGGTGTGAGCACAGCCGGCCGGTTGTGTCTGGTACGTGTGGATTAGGTGTTTTGGTTAGCTAAATCCAGGCGAAATGGAACAATTTGGGTAAATTGATAAACAATTCCCATGGTGTCGTAATTATTGCTTATTCACGCTTGACTTGTAGATAGGTAGGACGCTAAAACCCACAACAAACTAGACTAGATTACTTGACAACAAGGCCCCATGTTCACCAGTTTGGTTGTCCTTTCAAAAAAAAAGTTTTATCACACTGTCTTACTACCTGTTCATGAAGTACGCATATATTATAATTGATAATTAAGCTGTTGGTGGTGGTTACTACTACTACTACGAATAAAAAAAAAGCTCGAATTTTAAATTTCTAATACAATTTATGTTGTTGTAGCGGGAGAACCAATCATAGGCAATTTGGGGCCTCCTGTGAACTGTAGAATAGGGGCCCCTTAGATATTTTTTATAAAAGATTAGAGCATTTCAATCACATAAAAAATTAGATAATAAGAATCACACTAAACCAAAAATATATTAGGGTAGCAATAGCTATCTTGAAAATAAAACGAACATGTGAACTTGAACTAATTATTTAAAAATAGACTATTATTGACGTATTATTTTGGGATTGAATAAATCAAATTAAATTTCCTAATTTAAAATTGAGTGTAAATCTTGAAATTGAAAATTCAATTGATGAATAAAAATTAAATTTTAAATACTTTTTTCATATAGATATTTTGAAAAATCACAATTAAAGAGAAATTTAAAAACTACACGCGATTTGAACTGACGATTTTAAAAATATTTTGGTCTAGAGCTTAGCTTGTATTTGAAAAGTGTAGTTGGCCCTCTTAAGATGGCATTATCATAATGTAAGTTTGGATAAAGAGGGTAATTAGAGGAAAATATCTCATTTTCAATATAACCAACACTATATTGTTCAAAAGAAAAATACCTGCTATTATTAGCATCATGAACTGACAGTCACTGGTATGAAGCAAATAAAACATTCTACAAAGATGAGTTCTATACTTGCGTGAATCCAATGTTTAGTCTTTGATATCCTCTATACAGGGGCGGCTAGAGGTAAATTTTGTGCTCGGGCGGGATTGCTTTTTGGCGTCCCCTATGTAACCGGTGGTTAATATAGTACATTCGTCATAGGAGTGGTTATAATTGACAGCTAGTAAAAGGTGCCAGATCCACTCTCATGTATCCATTCGACCAGCCAAATCATCTGCAAGACCATATATTGATTTGTTGTCACTTTTGGTGGTCAGAACGTTGACAAAAATTATTTATTTTTAATTTTGTTTTTCTTTTGACCGTTCTTTAAATCTTCTGCTAGCTGTCAGCTACCATATTTCCCGTGGTGATTGGACTCTGGAAAAATATGAAAATAATTCACAAACCTAACATTATTTTGTAGACAGTTCTATCTTCCATTTTTTATTACAAGTTTAACAAACACGTTGACAATATAATCGGTTTACGTTATAATTGCAAAAACAAACCGTTTTAGGGTGCCATTTTTTCAAGATGGCAAATGTAAAATAACCTTTTGAGAAATGGCACTAAATTCTAATTTAATTCCCATAAAATTATACTAGCATCTACAATTTCATGTTAGTATCAAAAAGTAAACTATTGTAACTCCACTATTACGCCTAGGTTATGTTAGGTTTAGTGATTATTTTCATATCACGCCCAGGCTATACTAGGCTAGGTGTAGCTCTGTTCGGCGCCCCAGGCAGCCTCCCGGTTCGCATGACCCTTAAGCCACCCCTGCCTTTAGAGGTGTACTGATTTGGGTACCAATGAATTGTTACAGACTGATTATTTGTGCATCAGCAATGAACCATAGTCGGTGATTATCATGCTGATTAATCTGTGATTTTTCTTTATATTCAAAATTTGTAACACAATAAACACGAACAAATAAAGGTAAATACAAGTAACACGCGGACTTGATTTTAATAGACAGTCATGTTTACAACATTACACTCAACAATAATAAAGAGAAAGGAAGACGCGTGACGAGGCCTCAAAAGAGCAGAGACGAAGAACGTGGCCTCAAGAAAATAGGAGAGACAAGCAACGGGGAGGAGAGATGAGAGACGAGGCTTCAGGAGGGGGAGACAAGTGGCTGGGCCTCAAGAAGGGAGGGGTGATGAGCGACATAGCCTGGGGAAAGGAGGGGAAAAAAGACAGACACTAATGGAACAGCTGGTGCTGTTGTAATTAATTTCATTTTAATGCTCTAATATTTTTTCTATCTTTTAATTTATTTATTTAAACTATTTTTAAAAAAGGGCTAGCTTTGGGGCCCCTAAGCTTTGGGGACCCCTTGCGGACGCATCACTCGCATATGCCAAGAACCGGCCGTTAGCAACGATAGTTACAACACATGTTAAATTCACAAAATTCCTTCCCAATTTCACATTCTTGCACGTGGGGACTGGAAACAACATATAGATGGACTGATGGCCCTTGCTAATAATCGTCGACCCAGCGACACCTAGTGACGAGTAAAGCAATCTAGCCCACCTACAGATATCGTGATGGGTATGTTTTGAATCTAAGCTCCTCATTAGTCCATCCTAACTTACATAGGCACTAAGTCTTTTAAAATCATTGAAATTTATTTGGCTCCGCTATGTATAGAATGTGTCGTTATTGGTCTCGGATTCACCAGGGAGTGATTCCTTACAAAAAAAAGTAGAAAAAATATTGACAACATTTCCCGAAAATGAATGTGTTTTAAAACGCTTTTATGTAAAAATATAAGAAACAACTTGAGCTAAAACAACAAATCCCTGTGTAATGTTTTGTTAAACTAAGATGTTGAACATCTGAAAACTTGGTATGTAGTATCATTCCCCTTCACCTATTAAATGGGGGTTGCAACCCTTGCTTCATCTTGCAACACTGCACATCTGGCTGCCTAACTACAAGGCACTAACAATCCGTAGTAAAACTAAACCTGGGGTTTACTAAGAAACGGTGAAAATAAGAGAGTTCCGACAAGACAAACTTTTTTGTTAATTCAGATATGCTAATTAACAGTTCGTCATTAAAAATCAATTACAGTTAAGTGTTAGAAAATTCAATGTATATATATATAAGCAAGGAAATGTACGCGTTTTATAAATAATGGGTTGGTCTTTGAGACGGAGCGAAGAGGTATTAACTTTGACTCAGGTTTTCCGATGGTTGAATTACTTAAAATAGTCGCTAATCTAGCGTCTAGGCCCAAGAAACAGGATAAGAAAATATAGGGGACGGGTCCTTTGGAAACTAAAGCTCCCTCCAAATACCAGCTTAGAGCTCTTGTTGATATAATTAGCCGTGCTTCCATTTGGGATGATCAGAATTTAGATGAACTGCTCAAATTTATCTTTGAATTGCATCGTTCTTCAAATTTAAGACTAGCTTAAGGTAAGCGTAGACTATGCCGGGCCGGGCCACAATGCAAAAATGGGATGCAAACACAAATTCGTAAATTACGCCGAGCTGGGCCGCAATGCATCAGCGGAATTTTGTTCATGAGCTGCTACAGTTACAAAATTGAGCTTGTTGTGACATATAAAAATGAATAGCTCTGATGATGAACTTGTTCTATTTCAACTATTATTTGAAATGGAAATAAAACAAAAAAATAAAAAGAGACGTAAGATATTGGTACACAATAAATGTTTGAAGAGAAGTTTATTTGGAGAATCCCATACACTTTTTCAAGATCTCTTACTAGATGGAAAAAAGTGTTTTTCTGTATTTTAGAATGAAGTACAATAAATATTCTAAATTACTTGAAATTTTGCGTGAAGATTTACAAAAGCAAACTACTAAGCTACGTGAACCAATTGGACCAGAAGAACGAATTGCTGTTTGTTTAGTAAAAATATAATTATAACTGAAGAAGTTTATGAAGACAATTTTTTCCTACGTCTTGAATGTTAATTTGGCTTAGTTTAAGGGAGAGTTAAAATAGAAATTACAACTATTATGTTTATTAGTAACTGTCGCATTAAACAAACATTAAAATATTTCTGTAAAATATACAATTATTTTAATTAAAGTTTAGTGACTTTATTCGGAGACAGGGAAAATTGGAAAATTCATTCAGTTGATTATTACTACTCCCATTATTCTCTTCAATGCTAAAACCTCCATTTGAATGGTTCCCTTCAATAGCAGGGCTCAAAATAATGAAGGGCTGTCCTTGAGCCGCTTGTATATTTTGATTATTCTGGTTTGGACTTAAAATTTTGATACCATGCTGGCGCTCTTCTGGCTGTATATTTTGTTCTTTAAACTTATTCTTCGCAATAAATACTTGTTCCTCGGCAGCGCTTACTAATTTGAATATTTATCTTTAACTCGAATTTATACTTCTTCTGGAAAAGTTTTCACAGTCTCTCCTAAGTTTATAAAAAAATCTAAATACCTGTCAGTAGATGTGGGGGCCCATGAAAACAGGCTGTAATTGGCTGAAATCCCTGTCCTGTTATTGGCTGTTGGCTTTACCCCTCCCTGACCACTTTTCACTCCCTCTGATCCCCTCCCCCTCCCACTTTACCCTGTTTGTATGTGTTTCAAACATGTTGTTTCATGTCCAAATTTGTTTGTTCCTGTCCCATTGGTTTTTTATATGTGCTCATTGGTTTTTTATATGTGCGCATTGGATTTTATGTGTACGCATTGGATCGTATCTCTGGGTAGGATTGGGACGGGCGTTGGAGTTTATTGGTGCGAGAGTTTATTTTATTTATTGGTGTGGGAGTTTATTTTATTTTTTGGTAGAGGTAACATGCAGTCCAGGGCGTCAGGCACTCCTCCCGCGGCGTGTCAGCATCGTTACTGAGGGCGCACGAAACTCTCCCGACGGCCGCTTAGCGCAGAGTATGAACAATGGTTCCTTAACGCAAGACTCTAAATCTATTTTGGTGTTACAATTCTCCCCATCCCCTTTCCCCATTTAGGGTTTTTCCCAGTGACGTCAACGTAGCCCCGGTGCCAGTTTGGTGGCTCAAATAGACAAGTTGAGACAAAAATAGATCACGACCTTGAATGATATCACAATGGGTTTTCCCTGATAGCTCGTACCTGGCGCCAGTTTAGCGGTTTGACAAGACAAGTCAGGACAGGAATAGATGACGACCTTGAAACCATGAGCTAGTACAAGAGGTCATTGAACCTGTTCATAATTGGTGCCAGTTTTCTGCTCGACAAGTTGAGACTCGTATCTGGTATCCTACGTGTAAGGGACAAACAGGTTTTGTGTGAATAAAACACGATATTACAGAAATATATTTATAATACATTAAAAGGTTTCATAGACATACATAATATTTATTATACATTAAAGGTTTCACAAACATACATAATATTTGCTATACACATTTACAGGAATGACACACATATTCGTTCATACGTTTATCTACAGTGTCTCTTAGATGTGTTGGTAAAATTGTTTTTAGATCACAATCCAGCATGTAACTGTCCAAACCGACGAATTGACGTGGATAGTAGGTAGCACTGATAATATCCAGGTTTCTATGTGCGTTTCCACCGTAGGCTGTTCGAGATCGACGCATCTACTGATTCTGTTGGCGTGTCGCATATATCCAAGAAGAGTGTGTCGATCAAATCTTTACAATATCGTGTGATGGTTGTCGACCACATATCCCGTCGGTCGACAGTGATGTCGATAAGGTCCCACACCTCACAAATACGTGCTCAGCTAGTTGCTAGATTGGCAACCCGTTTCAGTTCGGCGTCTTGTTTCTCACTGATGATGACTATATGGTCACCGCACATGCGTCTCGGAGAGCTATCATGATTAGTCAGACTAATCTTCTGAGTAGATTGCGTGTTGCTGAAAATCTTTGATACGACCGACTTGTAGCTGCCCAATTCTTGCCACTCTGTACGGTTAAACACCGCACAGTTCCGTCCGCATTTTTCTAGCTGGACATAGGCCATAAAGTTGTTCTTGACACTCATGCCGACGATGACTCGCTTGCCGTCAACTTCGTCCAACGGAAACAAAGTGTTGAAAATACTGGTGAGAGCGAGCAGTTTCACCGGCTTTGCTTTGCATGTGCCAACGTATTGACCTTCCATGATGTTTGATCGCTTCGATGACTGTCGTGATTATGGCCGGCACGCTGTAGGGACGCCCCTCTTATAGGAGCACGCTGATTGGACGCAGCCTCTTGAGAGTCGGCAGGACCCTACCGTCTTGAAAAATATATTGTAATATATCAACACCTTAGCGTCGTTGTCTGTATGATTGGTGGGCGAGATTAGGGTTAGGAAAGTTTTAATTGTAATGTTCTGGGCGCGATAGAAAAGGTACATGAAACAGTAATGGCCGCAAACGTCTGAGATAGCCTGAAGTTGTATCGTGTTATGAGACGTACGGGAAGGGTTTTTGCGTATAAATGCCAGATGGGACTTTATACGAAGTGGAAAACAATAGCTGTAAAATTTTCTCCCACGCCGTTCTTGTCGATAAAGATGGCAACCTAATGCGTCCCAGGCTTGGTGGGTGGATCTGTGTTGATGACGAGAGTGGCAGGTAGCGATATTCTTGTGGGTAGTTGATCACCAGGGATAACACCCAACCGTAATGTACGGAACTACTGGTTTTTTCAGTGCACGTCTTATGGTGTGCGTGTCCATCTTCAATCACCCAATCTCGAAGTTCCCAACGATGGAGGTCGAACAGAAATTCCATATAGAACTATGTGCCATACACATGGTGCCGCCCAATTTGAGTAGCTCTGGAAATCTACAATGACGTCCATGATTTAAATGACGGGCGTAAGGGGTGGAAAGTCGCTTATGTTAACTCCCATATTCGGTCATGACGTTTCTGTCCTTGTCGATGGTGATGATGCTGGAAAACTCAACGTACACAAAACAGTTTACGGTTTCGGTGAAAGCTCTGGTGAAGCTTACTTCGATGCTCATAGAGCCATGCCTCGTCAAATTCCAATGCGATGTCATGTGGGCGGACAGATTAGGTGTGAAATCGAATGCCATGAGATGATATCCCTTAGGGAAAGATTCTCGTATGATGTCACTACCTTCGTTGGTGAAATTGATAATCATTCCAGAAAACATTGTGTGGTAGGACATGACATAGTTTCCTTTTGAAAAATCGGGCTGTAACGGTTTCGACGGCAATTGTTACACGTACAAGTACAGCGAAAAAGGGTTCATGCCGTTGGTTTGGAAGTTGAACGGGTTCTTGGTGGCATCTCCGTTAAACTCAGCGTTTGATACAGATCCCACGATGCATCGTTTGGGTAACTGCCCGATAATATGTTGTCCAGTGATTTCCCTTGCACACCCTTAGGAATAGTGAGTATTTTTACTTCCACGCGGATGATGGGATACTTTGCGGGACTGACGTTTAATGCCTTGGCATGTGCAAACAGTATAGAATGTGCTACTTTGACACGTCGCAATAGAATACAGGCTTCAACGATATGAACCTTAAAGTACGGGATTTCAGGGATGGCCATAAGACTAAACTAATTTCTGGAACGGGCCAACTTGACTCTGAGTTCGATACCATTCAAAAAGTATTTCTCTTGGTTAAACACATCGCCGTGTAGATACCCCAAAAGATCCACCGTATTACTTTTTGCAATGAGACTGCGACGAGCCTCAAATCCATTGTTGCCAGCGTTAACCTCCACAAAGGTTCCGGGGCTGTCTGCGAACAACAGACCGCAATTCAAATGTGTTCTTTTGGATTCACTGTTTTGATTGAGCAGCGTATTAATATACTATCTATAAGCATACGTGCTGTTGGGCGGGGAGACTAGTTTTTGGTTTAAAAACTCATCCAGCAGTGTTAATATCGAATGCAACCAGTCGTTGACCGGAGCGACTTGATCCACCTCGGTGAAAGCGCCACCGTCTAGTTTGCATGATAGCCGTCCTAAGATAGAGCAAGGTCTGTGAAATAACGATATAGACCTCGCCTTGACCGGTAACGGTAAATTCAATGGGCGAATCATCGGTGAGGGTAGAGACAGTTTTTTACTGTAGCCATTGTCAAATTTTAAGACTGCTTTGCGTGGGTGGGACAGAAAAGAGATCGAGTTCAGTGCTGGCACACTCGCAGGAATGGGGTTGTAGAAACGACATTTCAACTGAAACTATCTACCGCTTCTTTCTTGACCTTTTTACGTCGGACAACGACAGAAGACTGACGTCACTGCTTCTTACGACACCCTTTATAGTCTGATCCGGTCATCAGTGTGCTAATCATCTGCCCCGTATAGCATTTCAGATTTGTTCCAGTCTCGCCAACACACTGGCTTAGAGCCTCTTTTGAAAGAACGACGGTGATAGGCGACGTTGGAGAATACGTCAATACCTGTGTGAAGCGCCTATTTTCCAATGGCATTAGCACCGCTTCTCAGCAACGGTATGACGCTCTTGAAAAGACCGCTGAAAAAAACATCCTATTCCATGCCCGCGTTAATAGGGAACACCGTGGTAGATCGAAGATATTCCTGTTCCAGCCTGGTTGACGTAGTATCTTTGGTAAGGACAGTTCATGTTGAGTAGCGTCGAAAATGAAGTTTCACGCACACTTTTCCAAACTTGAATGGTACAGGTTCACCAGTATCTCTTCTTATATTGATTTCCAGGCTTTCAATTTTTTTTCCAAGTACGGGCACGTAGTGCAACTGAGTATAGCTAGCTGTCTTATGTATGCTGTAAAGATAGTTTGTGTTGTTGATACTGAAGATACGAGAAAGCGGTGCCACAATGTTGCCCACGGACTTAGGATCAACAACATCCATGTAGATGTACATTTGCGAGGGCAAGCCTTGTAGAAATTTGGTGACGTACAGTGACTTTTGGACTTTGATCAGATTATTATTAGGATCGAAATCTAGCTGTAGACTTAGTTGACTAGATAGAGTCAGCAGATGTATATTTTGTGAAGAAGAAACAACGTCCACTTTTTTGTTAGTGTTTGTGTACTTGAATACAACTCCGAAATCACCTTTAAACGCCTATACATCGTTTATGACTTTGACCAATTCATGGATAGTGCTGTAATTTCCAGGCAGGATGTGATCCTTGAATATTTATTCCACGACGTTAGCGTCAACCCAGTTGTACCATTCAATATTTTGGCCCTCGGGTACTGTGGTGAAAAAACATGGATATTGGAATTCGGCGAGAGTCACTAACCACTGTCCGTTGAGTGTAAGACGGTACGGTATTTGCGTGGTGAAATTCGAGAGGGTATTTTTCGGGAAATATCCCATAGAGATGTCCATGTCAAAGTGACGTAAAACGGGTCCTTTATTTTAGGGCGCTGCCGTAGCTGGCAGGCATTCAAGAATTAAACCTAGCGGGGTAAACTTTCCACTGCACGTACACTTTCATTCTGGCGCCTTTACCCTTGAGACGTAGTATTTTATCTACTTTAAAAGTTTCGGGAAGACGTACGCGTTGCAATTCGGGTTCGTAAAACGTCCCCTCCACCTCCTCGCCGTCGAAATCGGTCAGTCTGTAGACGACTGGTTGCCGCAACACGACGCTGCTGACTTTGAAAATATCTTCGCTCCATTTGCTTTCGTAGCCCTTTTAAAACAGAATTTTGGATTTGCTAATACGCACCGTGTCACCAACTTTGAGTTATGGCTTACAATTCGAGTTTGGGCGCCGCTTGACTTACAGATTATGTCTGACTTGAAGCACATTGGTTTTTGAAATGTCTACATGCTCCATCTTGATACTGGAATGTTTTGCACCATTGTAAGCATCGACGTGATCTTGAAGGACGTACACATAGCGTTACGTGCTATTTTTGTTAAATTAGTTTCACATGTGCCCTATCAGAGTTATATTGAATCATTCCACGTCCAGATTATGAGTGATGTAGTAATAAACGCCTTCTTTAATGATAACGTGCCGTGAACTCTGTCCCCTTGTCTGTCATTAAACTTAGAGGTTTACGGCCACTTTGTTTGAAAATGTCCTGAATGGCGTCCCTCACGCTACTCCCCGTCTTGGTTGGAAGCGTCTTCGCCCAGGCCATCTTGTTAAACACGTCTATGACGGTGAGCAAGTACAGGGCATCATCTTTGTTTTTTCCGAGACTTCGCATATCGTTGAGATCGGCTTGCCCAAGATCGTAAATATTTGACACCACGTACTTGTTGCGCGGAAACTTTTTTATTACAGGTTTGTGTAGAGTATAAGTGTCCTGCCTACGTAGCCATTCTCGTACTTGTAACAAAGTTCAATTAAATTCTGTGTTTGATATTATTTTTCAATTAGTAAAATTTATTTTAGTTGTCAGACCTGATTTGCTTTAATTTTAAAGAGAACATTTACTGCTTCTAGCGGACAACTAAGAACTAACTGATTTCAGACACTTCGTTAAATTCAATATTATTTTTCATATTTCTTGTCATGTCTCTTTGTAAGCTCTGCACGCTCCATAACACTATTTTAAACATTCTTAAGATATATTATAAACCTCAAGCTGAACCCAGACATACCTGGAAGACTAATTACAATCTGATAGTTTTGAAAGCAACCATTATGATGGCTCCAACAAGTTGCAGACGATACTTGGCCGATCCTCAATGCGCTTGCGCGGACAGAGAAGCTGTGAAACCAGTGCGCATGCCCGACACTCCGATGTCGACATGTGGATCGCCACCCCGCACGCCCCTCTCCGTAGCCGAACGACAAAATTATTTAGTACAGGGAGAGGGAGTGAGCATAATGCACATATGGTTTGGGTTGATAGACCCGACCTAAAAATTGGATGTTTCGTGTCAAATTCTGACCTTTTGACACTAAGTACCATTCTGGACTCCAAACTGCATAAAACCAGCTTTATTTATGTCTTCTTTCAAGTTCCCCTTTATTGTACATTTCTTTGGGATTTTTATAATCTAACTCGCCTGGTTTTCAAATATTCTACCTTATGCTACCGGCGGGGCTTTATCAAAACCCGCGGATTTGATAGCGGGAGGTGAAAATGCGCGAGAAGAGAGGACTGACGCTAAAAGTGACGAGAGAAGATGGTGTGTGGATTCGGTGCTTCGGAGTAAATATAAGTTTGAAGGAAAGAAAACCTTAACGGACCGACGCTAACTCGTGGTTCATGATGAAGAAGAGTTTGCTGTCTTCGCAGATGAACCATTCGTGGCCATCCTCGATGGCTACTCCATGATTTATGGCGCCTACAAAACCCAGGGTGATATTCCACCTTTTTTTCTACTTTAAATCATATAAAAATATATGTACATTTTTCATCATCTGATCCTGAGCTAGGCCACCTAAAGGACACATCAAAACAAACTTATATATATTTTTCTTCTTTTTCTACTAGACTACTGAGTATTTCCAGAGCTTCACAGCTAATTCACCCTCCCGGAAGATATATATTTAAACTGAACAGGTCACGGGTTCTGGACTGTGCCAGGCTAGCGGTTTTTGGTTTTTTTTGTTGTGTTTTGTTTTTAAAGTTAAGATGAATCTGTTAATCTGATATCCAAAGTAAATTATAATGGTTAGTATTATAATTTGCTATGACGTCTGGTAGGCAGGTCAACAATTTTTTTCTTGTCTTTTATAATAAAGTTCTAGGTCCTAGCCTGGAAAAATACCATCCCTGGGAAAAATTATTTTTTTGTAATTTTTTTTTTTGCATACCATAATTTCTTTTTATCACGGCATAGTATTAATTGATAGAACACCCTCTTCCCCCGACTTACACACTGTGGGCTACCTTTCTGGACAGCAACCCGGACGAGCCGTGGAGATCCGTAGCGTCTGGCAGTTGGTTGTAGAGAGGGGAAGGAGATGATTGCAAGGTACAATCTGATGAAAATAGTCCCTTGCCAGTTCAAACACCCCAGGGGACACACCAAAGATTTATTTGTATTAGATTCTCAATGCTTATATATGTTGTGGTTTTTTTTTAGTTTAACTTAAGCTCAAGATTTGAGAATAATTTATGTTTATTCCATTGAAGAGATTATTATTACATACTTTGTCCGGATCTTTCTCGGACGCCTTTATGAGTGACACTGCCTCTGCAAACCATGCAGGATGAGAAGTGTCGTAGTAGATGTCGGCTAAACGTCCCATTACACTCGGAAAGGCAGCCACCTGTTTTCGTCCACCTTTATCAGTTTCTTATACTTTGGGCATTACGACGGTGTAAGTGGTTGAGGTACGGGGGTCGGATCTCTAATGTGCACCATACGTTTCAGATTTACAAATAATTCTTTCAAGGGGTTTATTTTTTGAAATGCCGTGAGAAACTCTCGCCACCCCGACGGTTCGCTGTGTTTTATTGTTCCGACCAGATCGTTGACTAAATCCGCAATGGATCCACGGAGAGGCGTATCGTGAATACTCACTTCCCCGTTTTCGTCCCAGGATATAACGCCTCGGGAAATAATATGTTCTAGGAAAATTTCGGAATTTTTACGTGCCTGTACTGGTACAGTATTGAGTACAAAAAGTATGGGAAGTACAGACACTTCACGGGTGGTTGGGGCAGTATTTTCAGGTGGTGGAGGGTGCTGACTAAAATGCAGATAGCGCTGTGGCCCTTGTTGGTATAAAGTTCATTTAGAGTTGTCATGTTTTTAAGCGAGGATTTTTTCCATTTCCTTGTCCAGCTCGAAGATCACTAGATTTGTGGCCGATGCCACTTGTTGGTGATGTTGCTCGTAACAGTGTAATGTTTCTGGGGACACCAATATCATCTTTTTCGTGTGTTCCATTATCTACTTGTTGAATAAGGAACCGAGGAATCCACTGATTATTGAGGCGAAAAGTAATGTAGCGTGTCAATCTTGTAAAGTTGACAGCTACATTATTAGGCTACGTAAAAATACGAAATTATAATAATTATATTGGCAAAATCCAAAGGAGATAATTTGTATACTTCAAGATCCACCTTTCATGACTATATGGGGTTGGATATAATCACGATGTCTCCAACAGAAACTACTACGAGTATGTAAAATGGATACGTTGTTGCATAAAAATACTAAATTGTGATAAATATAATAGCAGAACTTGAATAACAGAATTAGATTTGAAATATTTAGTAATAATATGCTTCAAAACTTACTCACCGTGACTGGAAGGGATCGGATACCGCCAACATGCCTTCAAGAAAAATATTCAACAAGTATGGCGACAGGGTGCTTCCAAAACACATATGCTCGCTACAACACTTGAGATTGAAAAGAATTGAGTTAGGCTTGCTTTCACGACCCTCGAGCGCCACTGTTGTTGCGGTGTTTCTTCGAACCTCCCCTTTACCTCACCCCTCAAGCTCCCGCCCCTCCTATCTCCTACAGTGCTTTTACGACTTTTCTATTTCTCTTTTTTTTGTTCCATTCTAGTCAGAGAAAGGGTATAAAATAAGTGCCTCTCGGATTCCCGACACAGTAATCTGATCACCTCGCATCGGCGAAGAAGGAATCTCTGCTACCTCACTCTACGAATGAAACGGTGGTCATGGAGTATTGGGCGTGGGATTCACCGCTGCGCCACAGAGGTGAATCATCTTCGATTTTCTAAGTATAGAGGCGACGTTAATAAGTCCATCTGACTTATGGGTCTAGTGTGAGAACTAGATAATGTTTCCCAAGTCTTTCAGACTTTTTGTATATCAGAATTATGTCCTTCAGACGTAGTACAGTCGAGGCGACTATTATGTTTATTTAAATTTCTTGTTTCAGTCAGAGTGACTAAATTTAGTTTTTGTGTCAAGCTGACTTAATTTTCTTTAGTCAGAATGCTTGACTACATATTTTTTCTATGTCCATATGATATAGCTTCGAAATAGGGGCCTTAAGCTCCAGATGTAATAAGGACTTAGTCCAAATGGTTGCCATTCTCCACTAGCACTATATTTCTCTGTTGAGTCCCTAAGACTACACACCTGTTATAATTTTTTGTATGGCTGCAACCAGGTTGTCTATCCTTTTTTCAGGACCCAGTTGGGTCAATGTGTTCAATGTGTTGATTCATTCTTGTTGCCACGTTTCGCGTGTAGTATTATCTTGGGTGGATAAAGCGCGGAACTCCGCTAGTTTCAATATGGGGTCCGCGCAGATAATACTCTTTTTCCTCTCTGCACCTTTTGGCATCTATTGTCTGATAATTAGTATTTTGTACGGATTAAATTAGTGTTGTACCCCAGGGAGCGGGTCACTTAATATATGTACTATTGAATGCTCTGGCAGTACCAATAAGGGTAAGGACCAGCCATAGTACTATTTTGTGTTGACGCCTGTTTGTTAGCCATCTACCAACGCCATCATCAAACTTTTCTATAGCTATGCATTATACTATATCTCAAGGACTTTTCTTAAGTCCCAATCAAGCAAGCTAGCTTGATATTACAAATGTGTTAAAAATACAATAGGTATATGATTTCCTGTTAACGTTCGATGATAACTACCTCATTGTTTTTCTTATAGAATCACCTGACTGTAGCCTGGCGCCAGTCCAGCTGTATTGTTATTTGAACATTGCTCTTCAAGCCTACGGCATTTGATCTTGCCGCCTAGAACAGTCGTTCACCCTTGTCGCCACAAGACAGTTTCAATTTGGATCTTCTAATATACGTTCTTGTATATTCTTTGTAATCAAACATTTCTTTTATTTTTCTGTTATATTAAATCTATTATTGTTATTATTTTGTCTTTCTAATCCCAAACATTTTCCTTGTAACCTCATTGTACAATTAAAGTTGTACCAATGGTGCAGTAAGGGTAGGAACGCTCCCCCTTTCTGAACGAGTAGCCGTCTCTTCTTTTTCCAGCACTCTCCTCGTTTGACCAGCTTGCGCAACACCTGCTTGTGAGCACGTAAGTTTGTCTTATGCTTATTTTTCAACGGCACCCTCCCTTTAAAGTATTGTAGGCATACTCGCAAACAGAGTCAATCAGTTTCTTGTCTGCCGTTTTCAGCAAGGTGAGACGTTTCTGCGGGTTCATGCGATTCATTGAACGCAGCAGAAGGGGCTTTCTTCAGCACTTTGGGACTCATGGTTATGAAATAATCTGTAATCTGGCAGTGTCGGTGTTTTTATAGCTTTTACGTGGTAGGTACACGCAGTACCCGTCATTTGTGCGAGTTCTATATCTGAACCATTCGGGTATACCTTGCTTTAAATCTAACAATATGTACCCGTGGGGAGTACTTGTAGCATCAGCGTAAGCTTCCTGTAAATCACGGGGGTTTTCAGGGCAGACTTGACGTGCAAAGTGTTGAATCTAAGCTTTATCCTTAGGATTTTTAAAAAGCACGATATAGTGTACGTTTAAGGTAATGTATCTTCGGCCCTTGCCCTGGTGGAATATGTTTTGTGTAAAGAACTTGTCGCTAATATTTTGATGATGTCATCCCTCTGTGAAAATTTCGACGACCATTTCGTTGGCTTCACGCATCAGGTCGTTCAGGATAATCAGTTGTGGAGCGTCATTATAGGCGTCATCCATTTCCGACAAAACCTTATAGAATATGACGTAGGGACATTGCCTGTCTTGTTCGAATTCTGGTTGTCATAAAGCATAATACCAGGTGATTTAATCAAATTTAACGTCACACATTGTGTCCAAGTGATGGATAAAGTCTGCTACAAAATGTGACATTCCACAGCCGGAAGGGCCGCTGATGATGGCCGAAAATGGATGTTTAAATTTGTCCATAATGTTTTAGACTGAGCTTATAAGTTAAATGAACTTGTATTTATATATTAGGAGGGAGGGTAGTTTACGTTAAAACACAAACATAACAGTTTTATAATATTTATTCACACAAATAAAAGTTTAAAAATATAGCTCACACCATGAAAAGTATACTTGGAATATTTAATTACAAAAAAAAAGTTTTAGAATATTTTTTACAAATACTTTGCACACCATGAAAAGTATACTTGGAATATTTATTTACACAAATAAAAGTTTTAGAAATATGGATCACACCATGAAAAGAATACTTGGAATATTTAATTACAAAAAAAGAATGTTATAGAATATGTATTACATCTTGAATTATATTATACATGTTTAGGTGAAAGGAAACAATAATCAATTTCTTGAGGTCGTAGTGGGAATAGTTGAATATATATATATACATACAACCAGATGGTTTCAATTTAAAATATATACAAGAAAGTAAACAAATTTGATTAAAAATAAAATTATATATACAAACAACTAATTCTATTTAACTAGAAATAATCAGGTAGGTCAAGGATAGTACTGATGGATAAAAAATATAATAAAGTATTCCGCGTGCATGAATTAAAACAATAAAAAAATATGCGTGATTTCCAAATTTCAAATCCTTGAAAAATGGTATGTCAGTGGAACTGTCTAGAATGAAAGAAAAAATATGATTATTCAGCCCGTCTAAATGAACACCTTTTAGTCGTAGCGAGCGCGTTTAGAAAAAAATCTGATATCCAAACGGAAACGTATTAAAATCATCAGTTATCCGTCGTTTGGTGTACATCGCCCGATAAAATTTATTATGCGAAACGCTTAATACAGTCGCAAGACCTTTTCTTACGATTTTGTGCGGTATCTGTATGTATCTTTCCGCAGCCTATTCGGTGACCATCGCTTTCAAAACGTAAAAATTAACGTCGTTCCAGTTGCCATAGCTTATGGTGATCCCGCGAACCTTACACACCGTTTTTGTTTTGGCAGGATCGCCACCAACACAAACTCCCTATGCGTAGATCTTGGGGCCGCCAGATACAAAGATGCTAATATAGCTTCCGGACCGTAATCTTGAATTTCGTCAGTGATTTCACCTAAAAAGTCTCCAGTTGGTGGACTCCAATCACCGGGGCATTCCGTGAATAGAACGCTATCTGTATCTTGATACAAAACACTGTCCCCCAATTTTTCAAGGAAACGGTATAAGTGCAACCTAGCCATGGCAGTCATGTAGCATGCCACCACCACACTCGTGTTATGGTTATGGCACAACGCGTCACGCGCATCCTTGTAATTGAAGAACATAACTTGATACTCTCTCTAAAGGCTCTTCACAAGTTTCACAACCCTCCTCTTCTTCTTCTTGTTCTATCTCTAAGAACTCAGAA
>CABFWB010007914.1:0-21189 GCA_902151455.1 Timema bartmani
GTATTTATAATATTGTAATTTTGAATATAGATGTGAATAATAAATTATTTAGATGTATAATTCCATATCATTACATGGTTCATCTCCATAGAACAGTAATTTATTCTGTAAAAAAAATGATAGCACCGCGTCTTGCTACCCGTTCGGGTTGTACGCTAATTTCTGCTGTAGTTACCCCATTGTGTATCGAAGCAGATGATAGTATAATTCCTTCATATTCACCATTATAAGCTTGTACTCTTAAATTAGTGGAAGCTACGAACGGTACTGATAGACAGTGAGACATGTCGCACGGATAAAAAAGTGTTAGTTTAAAAATAACATCTTCTATAGTAGCGATTCCCAAACTTTTTGTATCGCGGATCACTTTTCAGGAGATAAACTCGTCACGGAGCACTATAGTTGCCTTGATGCTAAAGATATGCACATGCATTTTTTGATATATTTACCTAACTGCATTTTTAAAGTTATTAGTCGATATTTTATCGTATAATAAAAGCACGAATTATTTTTAGATTTCTAAATAGGTTAAATTTTGATTTAAACTTAATTTTTCCCACTAAAAACCATTTAAAATTGTAAATTTAAATATTGTTTTTTCAAAACAACAATTTTGCACACATAAGTGTATTTGATATAAGGACGACGATATTTTCACATAGACTCTACATAGAGATACTAAACCGAATTACAGCAGTATTCCCGATGGAAACGAATGTTTAAGCATTTGGGCATGTTAAACAAGTTTCTGCAGAATCTGATGTCAAATCATTCAAGCACTCATACTGCTCCGATGCCAGGTTGGCTTTTCCGACATTCAAATAAATAACAATTGCACTGCTACTTGATTTGTTTCAACTCTCGACTGTAGACTGACTGAACTTCAACTTACTGAAGGTGCGAAGAAAAAAGAGTTTTTAATATTCAATAGAAACTTCCCAGAAAATTCTGGAAAGGTGCCGAAGCAAACAATCGTATCTGAAAGCGCGGCGAAGTTCTCACAGAGACGGGGTGAACTGGCACCCTCTAGTCTCTCTGTCTGGTTTCGCCGCGTGCAGTCTGTAAATAATTTCTACCCAATACTTACCTATACACAGTTCATGGACGCACAAATTCACAGTTTTAATATATTGTCAAGTTTTATTTATTTTTATTTCCAATATATTCGCAAAGCACTTGGAGATGCTTTGCGGAGCACCAAGTGCTCCGCGGAGCACACTTTGGGGACCGCTGTTCTATAGATATATAACTAAATATATTTCCCAACTGGCAGATAGGAAAATCTAAACATCATTTCAGAGCAACCCTTCTTTAAAATTGATACAAACAATTTATGATAATACTCGATTCAGTGTTCGAATGGTCTAAGATCTATCGCATCACTTTTCAATATATGCTACTAAGGGTGTTTTTTTCTTAAATAGTTTTCCACTCTCCCCCCACGCGAGTGCATGTACACTTAATGTTTATTCAACCTTACTAACCCCTAACGTATTTGCGTAATTATCAGGCCTGCATATGAGTACAACCTGAACGCGAAGTCAGACACGGTTTTAAAAAAAGAAGTTATCAAATAAATTACCCGTACATACCTGTGGGTACGTTGTATAAGTAATGAGCTCATTTATTCTGCTGTTTGCCGGCGTCGGGGAGGTTGGGGTCTGAATCCCAGTTGGTGTCTGAATGTGTTTATTTCTTTATGGCAGCCCAACTTCTCTCCAGGTTTATGCGGGGACATTTATTATAAATTATACCTTTTTTAATCACTTTTCTCATTAGCATAGTTAATATATAAACGTATATCTCAAATGGGTAAACCTTTGCGATAAAACGTTATCGCGGAGTCGTAGTAGAATAAATTTAATTTTGTAATTCGTTTACAAAATACAACAATATTTAAATGGTTGCTATTTAATGTCATCACTGACGATTCTAATTTTTCAAAATCACGACTCGTTAGTAAAATGTTAAAATATTATACATTAACATCGGTCTGTCTTTTAACAAATTAATAAAAATGAGATATTAATGACACAAGTATACCCACTACCCATCAAACCATAAAATAAGATCCTGATTTTCAGACCCAAAAACTTTAATTTATATTTGCATTTTTCAAAAATTATCACGTCTGAATTTATTAGTCTAAGTCATTGGTTCTTAAACCGCAGTCCACCGGCCACTCGTGGTTTGTCCTGGTGTGCCAGTCTGTCCGCACACGTGACAACACGAAAATGAATAGTACGACACAATCGAATTTGCGTTCTCAAATGGGCTATTAAAGTTTGAAACTAAGTTTTCAAAAATTAAGTCATTAGTAATATTTAATGTTAAAAAATATTTATTAAATTATCATGTAAATAATTTCTGGATATTCATTTTTAAACAATTCATTTTTCAATTTTCAAAAATTATTCAACATTAAACTATTATTTATCCAAGGGCTTCAATTCCAAATAAAAACAACACCCCGAGAAGAGACAAGATAATGTTTGGGTTAAGGGGCACATAGATGGTAAAGATTCTTCATAATCCCAAGGTCAACATTTTTCACAGCTGCAAAATTTGTTCTCTTTAGTGGAAAGTAAAAATTGAATTAGATTAAAAGAGTACAATATTGATTGGCTAACTCCACTAAATCGACTACACTATGTCATACAAGTACAGTTCAATATTCATAGGAAGAGCCGACATTGATTAAAGTTTTACTAGATTGTTAGTGTTATTTTATCAATATCATACCGTAAATAAAAAAGTGATAGATCATATGACTTGATTTGAAAGTAGAGTTAGTATAGTTTCTTGCTGTCAGCTAAGGCTCTTCCTATGAAAAGTGAGATCTAAAATGTATATATGAAACAAAGTTTTATAGATATGCTGTCCTTACCGCTTAATAAACACTTTCTTAAGAAAATGTCCTGTTTCGAAAAGTGACAGGTGGGTAGTATGTTAAGGTGGATGGTCCGCGTGTGCATCGAACGCTTATCAAGGGGTCCACAGAAAAATTCTAATTATGGTTTACCCAAATTACTAATGGTTTGAAGTATAACTTTCTAAATGTAAAAGAAGCGGGCACAGAAATAGAACTTCAAACTTTAATCTTGAAACATTTTAAGTTACTTCTGGAAAAAATTAGTCCAGGCTTTCCTTTATTCTGAATTACCGCACAACCAATGGACTTGGTGCGTAATCCATTATCTGCTGTCTCTGTGTCTACCCAAAACTAAACATTGTGCCGCTAAAAATGTAAGCTTCTTAAGTGTACCGTGAACTCCAAAATGTTTAAGAAACAAAAAGACTAGATTTCCGGTGACGGGGAGGCTTCAGTTAGAATCTCGGATATCCTTGGCAATCCTAGCCCTAAGATAAATCGTTGGTGTAGAACTTACATATAAGATAAATAAATGCCAAATAGCTTACAACACACTTCAATGGCTGAATGGTCTAAGGCGTTACACTCATGTCCGACTGGCTTGCTGATGGTGGCGATGATATCAAGGTTCAAATCCAGGTCGGGTCCAATGAGGGTGGTTTTCCCTAAATGGTTTACGACAATACTGCCACGCAAGTGCAGGTAAATTACCTATAAAAGTATTACTTTCTCAAACTTACCCAATTAAAGTAGCTATCATATATGCGTATAGCATCAACACGTAAAAAAAAAGCTTACACTAAATACTAAAGGTCAGATTTTATGTTTGTTTTTTGTTTCCTCTTGGGTGACCTGGTGGTCTAGGGGTAAGGTGTCAGACTTCTGTGCTGGGGTCCGGGGTTCAATCCACGGTCCCGGTACAGATTTATCTGATTGCCGAACCCTTCCTTCACCTCTGACTAGACTTGTATTAATCACAACTTGTGAATGTGAGGAATGCCAGGCCTCCACCGTGGTTCGGATTACACGTTAAACTGTAGGTCCTCCATTTCATTTCACAATCACCCTACCATTGCACATTAGCGTAAGTGCGTATAACCCGAACGGGTAGTAAGACGCGGTGCTAGTAATAATAATTTGTTTCCTCCTAATTGTTTTATCTTCTTACTGGGGAACAAGTTGGGCCTAACGCTGTACGGATTACAAATGATCCTACTTCGGGATGTGGGACCGGTGCTGACAGCGGTATGGAAATCCTAAAACACATTTCGACAAAACCACAGTAGCGTCAAACCAGCGCCTTTTAACTAAATAAAAAAGGGACAAATACATTTTTTAATCCGCTGCGCCTTAGTGCTCTTTTGGATTAAGCGTATACTTATTAATTACGATAGTGGGGTGGAATGGAGTCCGGTAGAATTTGTAAGAAATGTAACTGCACTTGCATTGAGGGTGAGTAAGGAACTATTTTGGAAAATTTTGTCTCAATGTCCCAACTCAATTCGAACTTTGACCACCCTTTTACCGGAAAACTAGACCAAATTATCTTGACATTTAGACAACGAGGACACTGACGGAGGGGAATAAATTCTCGCCCATCTATTTTACCAAAACAACTTTCATTTGTTCTCCTTGCTTAAATGAGTGACGTCGCGACGCCGGTTAACCAATTTCAGGGAACACTGAAGTCGCTGACGGGAATAAATTGTTTTAAACGTGCCAACCCACGCGTCATCCATCTAAACCGAAATGCCTGGCCCCGGTAAAATCGACTTAATATAAAACGTACACCAGTGACTAAGTTCAGCCAACAAAGGCGTCAGTAACATCTTGTCTGGTTTGCCGGGGAAAGGATTGTTGGAGCTCCAATCCCGGATGTATGTAAGGTGATAAATTTTCCCTAAATGGTTTCCCACTCTTTATAAAAATCTACTTTCCTTATCACCTACCCCATTACCTGACCAGATAAACTAATTTTATTCTAAATTTGTGGGGTCCTACCTATTCTTTCTTCAAGTAATTGCTGTTAAATTTCTGAAAATGTAGCCTCCTCGTCCTTTTCCGTTTAGTTTAGTTTTTTTTTGAGAGTATTCAGTATAAAAACCTACCCACAAGGCCATGAAGAAAACTTTTATGAATGAGCCACATAATGATTTTATCATCTAAAATTATTTGCAAACAAACTTCACTGTTATAAAAATTAATTAAACAAGACTTTAAGAGGCTTTTTTTTTTCAAAGTTCTCTAGACTCAAAAACAATCTAAATAAATTGTCAATATATATTAAATAATAGTTAGAGATGGGTCACTCAATTTTTTGATTTATCAAATCCATTAGATTCTTTGGTATTCAAGAGATTCAAGATCCCTAAAAATCTCAAAAAGATATTTCAGATACAATTTTTATGAAGGTCTTGACTTGAAATTACAGCCGTTTTAAGTAATTATTGATAACAGTTTAACTATATGGAATATGTAATTGAGAAAATAACAAAATTACATAGAGGACAAAATTGTTTTAATATCACTCATAAAGGCTTATATTTGTTACTTATGACGTCAGAGACATAAAAATCTTAAGAGTACGTATCAGTTGAACCAAGCCTTTAACAATATTTCCAAAATTCAATTTTAAATATTCTCCCTATATTAAAATTGTACATTTTTAAATATTTAAGGATTCAAATTTATATTTGAGATTCAAAAGGAAACTTAAGATTCGTTTTTGAAAAATATATGATTCGAACCATCTCAACAGCAATAATTGATATTTTCACAAATTAATACTTGTCAACTAAAGTATTTTCTAGCACCCTTAAGCTTTTTGCAAATTTATATTTTGGTTGGGCTATTTTTGGAAAAGGGGGGGGGGCGGGTTATAACTCTCTTTAACGTTAATTTTAACCATTTCGTTGAGCATTTTCTAGTCGGAAATTGACAGACACATAATCTCCATACTTTATAGCAATAATGACACAATTTATTTTATATGTTGTTAGAGAGAGCAGTCCAAAGAGATTATGAAAATACGAGCATAGGGAAACAGATTTCTGGCCCGTTTTTGTTCCTTTTTAATAAAACTAGAAGCCAGCTTTTGCTTTGAAGCCTATCTACCAACCATTTAATCGGAAATTACAGTAGACACAAGACTATACTCAGACGCGAAAATGTTTCTAAGTATGGTTTGGTGATTTCTTCAATTGACAACAGTGAAATTGGTATCAATTTAATAACTTTTTTCCATTTTGTATTTTTTTTAACTTTGTCATATTTTTTTTATAAATATATTAAAACGTTTCCACTTGTCTCGATTCCACTTTTTTCTAAAGAGGAATAAAGGAAATAACATCCCGACGCCTGGTTCGAGCTGTATTACTTACTCAAGCTGGGAGTTATTATTGGGCTAAGACGGGCTTATTTACTTATTTATTTTGTGCACCGCATCTTACTATCCTTACAGTCTACCAGAACATCTACACTATTATGATAGAAATAAGTATAGATAGAATTTTGAGTAGATTTATTCACATTAGTGTGAAGGGCGATTGGAAACAAATATAGGAAAATAATTCAATACTCTAAGCCGGGATTCGAACACTGACATCCCCGCCATTAGCAATCCAATCTCTTTATAAAGTGATTCCTTTGACAATTCAATAAACAATGTGGGTACCTTTCTTATTAAATTTAGAGGGATTCCCCCTTTCTAACCAGCCCCCACAAATTGTTTACGAACACATACACAATGATTGATAGTAAGGAAAGAATACCTTAAATTTATAATTAATCAATTAAAAATTTGCAAGTATGTTCAACGCTAATTAAACAATTACAATAAATATAATAAAAGTGTTATATGTGAATTGTATTGATGTAATAAAGTAAAAAACTGGTAAGTATACAATACATAATTTAAAAAAAGTTGTCTTAATAAATTGAAAAAATAAAACCAACCAATAGCTCACAAAGATATACTTATTAATAAAAATATTAAAGTTGATAGATATAATTATAAGAACATGAGTTATTAAGAAAATCAATGAAGAAATGGTATTTGCAATTAGTAAGTATTACGTTAATATAATTACATATTGACTCATATAATTACACAGTGACTCATATAATTAAATTATTAAATCAGATAATGGTCCTTACCAACTAACTACTATGAATATTACTAAAACACATACACAGTATTTATATATATATATATATATATATATATAATTAGTTTTATTGTGCAGTTCCGTGGAAATTTTGTGATACATTATTGAGTAATACCTTAAAATATTCATAAAAATCAGTATAATACGAATATCGATGGTAGACTTTTGTGAAATGCACTGGGGGGCTATGACCCCCTCAATGGGGAAATATTGTTTAATTATTTGATTTTCGAAAGTTGGTGATATAATAGAGTGTAATACCTCAAATTTTTCCTAAAAATTAGTAGAATCTGAATATATATGTTACACATGTAACAAATTATCATGTGATGCAACGGACCCTCCAAAGTAAAAATAAGTACATTTTAGAACTTTGTGTCATAAAATTGTGTGTTATCTTAAAATGTTAATGGAACAGAGTATAATCCAACTGATTATGTCACAAATATGAAAAATTATCATTGGGGAGCTATGGCCCCCTTAACTGAAATTGGGGGACCAGGTAACAAAACTGTAATAGCTGTAGACCTTTGTTTCTACAAACCGATGCAGCATCTACAAATGGCCCTCTGCAAAAATGATATTGTGTTGTTGCCTGGAGATCATCATAAAATAATGGCACATTTTAGGACCTCTTAGGACAATAGACACATTTATTGAACTAACTGGAGTTACATAGCTGTGAGTGGAAAGTGGCATCCCCAGAGATAAAGTTGTGAGACGAATACTTAAGGGAAAGCCTTTGCACCGGTCATTGGAGGCACATGTTGTAATTCTACAAGTCATATTTTCACTTTTTATTGGTGAGTTTTTCAAACACTATCCAGATGAGTGATTTCAATGTGAAGGTTTGGCACAGTAACTTTGTGTTTCTTGGACTAAAAATAACCTCTCTGTAGTTCCACAGGCTCACAAGGAACTTGAATAAACACTCAGACAACAGGAAATAGATCAAAAAATATAGAAGTTTAAATTTGAAATGTGTTCATCAAGACCAACATTTGTGATAGCTAATCAGTATATGGAAATGGGTCTGTTCATGATCTCTTTGGTTAGATCTGTTCGTGCCAGTGATTGGGATCTACAATTAGCTGCTCTACATAACTTCAAAAATTTGTTTTTGCATCGGGCTTGAAAAATTATGACGCATTGAGTGCATTATATTTATCTGAAATGGAAATACTCAAAACAGAAGATCCTGAAACATGGGCACATATAAAAGAAGGACATTGGGCTCCTAACAAAACAATATCTGCTTTTTGTTCTTTGGGAGAGGATGAAGCTCTAAAACAATAAAACAGAAAGCTGAAAGTTGTGGGTGGCATAGTTGGAATAACATTGCAGCCTGAAACACTGATCTGATTTTTCTTAACAGCTCCATGTTGTGCAATAATCTCGGAACAAGTTCATGACACTGTCAATTTGGAGCATAAATAAAAGAGGCAACATCACCAACTGGCCTGCTCAATCTCCTCTCGACAACTCAGAATTGCCCAATCTTTGCTCCATTCCTTTAGAGATTTTACAGTAACATTCTAGTATGGAGGAAAAGGTCTAGTAAACTTAGTCACAAAGCGGGTAGCCTCAGAATCAACCAGCAGTGATATATTTAGAATGATGACTGCTGGAACAAAAGTGTATCTGGGTTTTGTCCAGGATAGGCTTGTAAAAAGGAGTGTAAAATTTTGGGATAGATTGCCATGTCTAAATCTAAAAGTTTGTCGAAGTATTTAAAAAAAAGTTGCAATGCCTACGAAAATGGGCATTATTGAGTTAAAGGAAGATTGAAATATGTTCACTCGCTATTTGCGAATCTGCAGATCACGTGCTGACATGGATATAAATCATGTGATTGGAAAATATGAATTGTCTGTACTGCCGAGATCATTGTTTCATACAGATAAATCCCTGATTAATTGTAGTGGGAAGAGTAAACGTGTGCAAGTTTTAGAGGCTCTTATTCCAGTAGAAACCATTTCTCCAATTTCTTCAAAAATCAGCGAATAAAATGTTAATATTTTCAGTGTTGTGATTGTTGATGCAATGGCTGAATTTCAAACTCTCAGCACTCCAACTACGCTGATGACTATTTCAGAGTTAGCGAAAAAATGACCGATCGTGTCCTAAACAAGTACAGCAATTTTTATGAGATGCACATTGTGTTTGATACCTACATTCATAATTCACTAAAAGCCTCTGAGAGACAGAGACGTTGAAATGGGAGTGGGACCAGCTCGTTATATAATCGAGGGGAACTCTAAAATGAAAGCAGGTCCTCTCAAAAAGCTTCTATCTCACACAGAAACAAAATACGAGTTAACAGAATTTCACACCCGAGCACTAATTGATGAAGCGATAGAGACAGGGTAAAATGTAACAGTTTCTTTTAAACAAGAAGCACTTTCAACTGTCTTGAACACTGATGAACTTCAAAGCACGAGCGAGTAAGCTGATACCAAACAATTACTTCATGCTATCCATGCTCCAGGCTAAGGAGCTATGAAAATTAGAATTTTCTCATCTGACACAGATGTATTAGTACTAACTATTCGGTGGATGTAAATTCTTCCTGAGGACAGAGCCGTAGCTACATATGGTAGAAATAAATTTAAATGAAATTTATAAGGCTCTAGGGCCCAAAAAAGCAGCTGCACTTCCTGGACTTCCTGCACTCTCAGGTGCAGATATAACAGGTTCCTTCAGTGGCAAGGCAAATACGTCTTTTTGGAAACGATTCATGGATGCACCGGACGATGTCTTAGAGGCACTAACTTCTCTTGGAGAAACGGATGACATTTCTGAAGAAACATTTCGAGCCCTAGATAAATTTGTGTGCTTCGTTTATCTTAAACCTGATCCGCAAGTCACACTTCAAGTCCTCTCTGATCTCAGGTGGTGATACTGTTCACAGAAGCAGTCTAAAGGAGAGAGCATGCCCCCTACAGCTTCATCACTTCGCCCTGCTATTCGAAGATGCTTCTACCAGTGTATGGAATAGTCGAGAGATGTCAAGCCCCACCCTAACCTCCCATTACCATCCAATTATGGCTAGTAGATACGAACCAGTAACGTGTGACATTCCTTGAGCCCCGGAGGAGGTTGTGGATCTAGTTAAATGCTCTTCCAAGAAGGGAAGCTGTGCTCCACAATGCAAATGCGCATCTCAGAAACTTCCTTTGCTCTGTACAGAGATGTGCGGTTGTGGTGCTGATAAAGAGCAATGCGATAACACGGGGCTTAACGAAATGATAAACAGTGATGGAGATGTTGATAGTGGGGATGAAGTTTTGTTTTAAAATGTATCACTTTATTTATGCAAAAACAGTACTATAATTACGATATGAGCCAGTGAAATCATCAACTGTTCCTGAAACTTATTCCAAACTATAATGCGTAGAATACAAAATATCCCCAGTGTAAATATAATGAATATGTAGTGTGTAGAGTATTCATATTATGCAAAATATTTATTGTTATAATATGCCAAGTATTCTGGAACTGATAAGAAACAAAAGTATTTACAACATTGATTTATCACAGTGTTAACATAATCAAAATGTAAATTATGGAGCACATAATTATGTATTAGATACATCAACATTTTCCGATGTAACCATAACAATCTCAGAGTAAGTAACTTTGTTTGATCTCTCTCTACTCATTGCATAATATTAATTTCAATATATAAGGCTTACCATGGCTCCCCATTTACGCTAAGGGGGCCGTAGCTCCCCCATGATAATTTTCCACATGTGTGACATAGTCAGTTGGATTATACTGTTTCATGAAAATTTTAAGATATCACCAAATGTTATGACACAAAGTTCTAAAATGTACTTATTTTTATGTTGGAGGGGGCCGTAGTGCCCCGATAATAATTTTTTACATATGTAACATAAATATTCTGACTCTACTAACTCTCGTGAAAATTTTGAGGTATCCACACTGTGTTATATCACCAATTTTTGAAATTCAAATAACTAAACAATGTTTCACCATTGAGGGGGCCAAAGTCCCCTCTCAGTGCTTTCTAAAATGTCTACCATCGATATTCGTATTGTACTGATTTTTGTGAAAATTTTAAGGTGTCACAAAATTTCCCACGGAATACTATTTTAATACATAATCCAACTGACTATATAGGCCTATATGTTATTTTTCTTCTTCTTAAGTCAATAAGCCTGTGGTTGGTTTGATGTGATTTATATCCCTCTGAAGCTGGACATGCACTCAGACCATCGGATGGTTTGTACTGCCTGCACCATCTGGTATACATCCCATGTACTAGGGCCGTTCAAGAAGTATGATAGTTTGCCGTTGTCTTCCACACAAAAGGGCCTTCCAATTTTGCCGGAAAAGGAATTTTCACATACCAACCGGAGTTATTTTACATGCCACAATAGACATGGGACCAACGGATTTACTTCCCCTCCAAAGGAAGTTGTGCTACATATTTCTATCGCTCAAGAAAAATCCGTCGACCTCAACTTGGTTCGAACCCACGAACAACTGGTTCTGAGGCGAGTACTTTGCCCCAAGACTACAGAGGTCGTCTGGTTACTATTATATATTAAACATATAATAAAATCAATTAGCAGTATTTATTTATTTGGTGTATTTAACTTGTACTTTCTGAACCAATATATTATATAAGCACACGAGAATTTAAATGAGCAAGCGCGGAAGGGCCTATAAATTTTGCTGGGAAAGATACACATACTTTCCAGGATTATTTTACATGCCACAATCGACATTATACCGACGGCTTTACTTCCTCTTCGAAGGAAGCTATATTATGGATTTAAATAACTCCAATAAAATGTTTGAACCCACGAACATTGGGTCCTGAGGCAAGCACTTTACATCAAGACCACAGGTGTATACATGTATATGATAACAATTATATATACAAACTCATCAAAAAAACTTTAAGCTCATTCATTTATCGACCAATATAAATCAGGGAGTTAACTAGTTTTTGCAGTAATTCTGTCATATATAAACGTACCCATCCTGCTTCAAGCCTTGTCTGCTTCATTCCCCTGACCCCTACCCTAACCCCTACCCCAACCCCTAGCCACCACCCTCTTTAAAGTGTTTTGTTATGGAAGACGACATTCTACTATGACGAGATTTATCGGAAGATTCGAAGAAAAAAGAAAAAAGGGGGGTAATGATGCTAGCGGGTCGGTGTTATCCGCCTTTCTGTGGCGTCGCTTCAAAATGTCTCATTAAATTTACAAACTTCAAACATGAATCCATTGTTATATGGCTAGACTTAAGAAGTGTGCTTTTATATAAATAAAATCATAATCCTCAAAAACAAAAACAAAACTAAAAAGAGAATTAACTTTGTGTGATGCTTGTATATATTAAAAACCTACAAATTTGTGTAGAGAAATTTAATTTTTAAAATATTACGTCAAAGAACATTATGTTTAGGCAGCTCATGATGCATAACCTCATTTTATATTTTTATACCCCCGAGCAATTAATTTTTCCCCCGTGCTTTGTGTCTTACTTTCCGTGTTGTCTATTTACGCTAAACAAGCATCAACTAGGAAGGTAGCCGTACCCAATGGCTCGCGGACAAAGGCGTCAGTTTCATTTTTTCTGACTCGCCAGTGATAGGTGGCGTTTCGAATCCCAGCTGGGTGGACAGAGGTGTTTTTTTTCTCTGCCCTATATGACTTTCCACTCTTCCTCCACGTGAATGCGGGTACATTTATCATATATTTATATATTACTACTCTTGACACTTAAGTGTAGATAAGCGGATCAACCAAATAGTACGCTAAAAATTTAATAAAAGTATAATTTCTAGTGAAAATATATCCATGTTTGTGTGGTGGGAGTGTGGTAAATTATTTATGATTAATAATCCCAATACACCCGACTAGGAATTGAAACTTGATCTTCCCCATCATTGGTCATGATATAATCTATTGCGAACCTAGAAGCTTCTACCACGTGACATCAATGTTAAAAATTAATTAATTTATCCCAATTGTAATACAATTGTGTAAGTACATTAATCTAAATGTTACGTTGAGCATTCACTGGTTTTGAAGCGATTTGATAAAACAATGACAACTGAATTAAACTAACTAAATCATATTTAAGTGTTGATTTGTGGTTTATATTTGTTTGTTTCAGTCCATTAATAATATCGGAGCTGCTCAGTGAATCAGACCACATGTATCCACAACAAATAAATGACGTGGATGAACATATGAAAAAGACCGACGAACAAATCGCTATAAATTTGTTTTATTCCGCTCTGTAAAATACTATTTTCAGTTTACAAAACGTAAAACAACCCTATCTGCCCGTAGCCAATTTCAAAATGCTTAGTATTTTTATTGGGCTTTTTATCTACCGCGTCTTACTACCCATCCGGTTTTAACGCATTTTGTAATTTCAATGATGGGCTAGAGATGAACGAGGTATAATTTAGAATAAATGTATCCGTATTTTCATTGGGGGAAAGCGAGAAGCAATTCAGAGAGGTAAAATCCTCATTACACCTGGCAGGGATATGAACCTCAAAATATCCATCACCAGTGTAACTAACCCCGCCTTGGTGGCGTAATTAGCTAACGTGCTAGCTTCGTGTTAAGCTAGACTGCCGAGGATGGGGATATCGAGGTTTGAATCTCGGTCAGGAGAACTAGGGTGGTTTTTCCTAAATGGTTTTCCACTCTCCCTTCACGCAAATGCAGGTTTCACTTCCTCTAAATTCAACCTTCTCAATTCCTAACCCATTAGCGTGATTAGTACTTAGAGTATAACCCGAACGGGCTAGTAAGACGCGGTGCTAAAAAAAAGTAAACTAGAATAGATGAGCCTGACATTTAGTCTGCGTGCTCATTGATGTGGGTATTTTATTAAAATTTATTTAATTCTTTTCTTCTTCTTCTTATTGTTATTATTATTATTGTTTATTATTATTATTATTATTATTATTATTATTATTATTATTATTATTATTATTATTATTATTATTATTATACATGTGCTCAAGTAGTGACGTATCACTCGTAACTGGTTTGATTTTTTACCATATAAGGAATATATAAAAAAAACGCATCGGTGAGCACGCGGACTAAACGTCAAGCTTTACTAGTCTGGTTTTCTAGTGAGGGATAGGTCAGTGCTCGAATCACGCACGGTTGAGTGTAATGACTAATTAGTCTAGTTTTACCCAAATGGTGTTTTACTCTCTCTGTACGCAACTATACCAATTTGAAATTGAAAACGCATTATTTCAATCAGATGTAATTAAGCAAAGTGTCCTCCAATTCGTAATTGGAGCCACCAATCTAGTCTTTCAATTTTGTTGTTCTGTAAATTATTTTTACTTCTATTTTAAAATTACAGGAAAGGTAAAATACAAATATTTTTACGTCTCATAACTTTAAAGTTTTCATATAATGGTTGGTATTATGTTGGTCATGTTCTTTTTCCCCAACTGAGATCATAATTATTATACCTGGTCTTCTCATATAAACCTTTGGGGCGTCTACCGAAACTCTTAGATGCGTTGCAGACGTCCAGAAATTCCGAGTTATTCAACAAGTCGCTTGCTATTTAAAAATGTGGCTCCCATTATAATGGAGGGGAATGATATACATTTGTCCATAGAATATCATAAACCTTAAATTTCTAGATATATATATATATTTATATTGTGAAATTATCTCCCTTTCAACGGCGTTCCACATGAAATGTCACGGCTCTGATATCAAATTAAATGTTTAGAAACATAGAACCAACCTTCTTCACACAAATTAAGTATTTTAACGGGGTCACAACAGAACATTAAAAAATAATTGAAGATTGTTTTAGTGGTTTTGAAGACTAAAACTGCCTTTCCTATAAGAAATACCTCATGAGGCATGCAATCAACACTCTTAGTTTTAACAACCCCTAAGTTTTCCCATTAAAAAAAACATATGGGAGAACATTTTTATAATTTCCATGAATCTATTAAATTTCATGTTGTGTTTTCAAAACCTTTCCAAGATAAAGAAAGGCGAAAGCCGTGACATTGTTAAATGTAGTATTTTTTGGCAGACAGCCCTAAGGGAGTTATCTCTCAATATAGTGTCACTATTTTCTTTGTTCCTTTGTTTTTAAGTAAGCCTTTCCTTTTCATCCTCACTTTTGATTAATTGTTTCATGGTATCTCCTTCAATGTTCTTCTTGCAAATTGATTCGCCAGTTTTCAGATATTTTTCAGCTGTTAACTCTCGTCCCAATGTGAGGCACTAACTATAGTTTGGTAGAGAGTGATTTGACTTTCTTTTTTTTATTACTAGCACCACGTCTTAAGCTAGGTTTCCACATGCAATGATTATTGGCGCCAGGAGTATGCCAGTTTGTGTTTCCACATTCATCAATCAGTTTTATACTGGCGCGGTATTCAACATGGCGTCAACTGCCGTAGCTAATTCAAGTATTGATGTCGTAGCGCAAATCGTGTCTTTAGAACTCCAGAAAAAATTAAAAAGAAAGAAGCGAAAGCATATGAATGAAGAAATGTTGTGGTTACACAAGCATCGATACTGTTCACATGTCTTGAGGAACGTTATTATATATGTTGTTGATCATTTATTTTCTAGTGTCGCCATCGTTTGTAAAAAAAAAAAACTATTAGCAATTTAAACACTGTTTACAAACAAAGAGGAAGTATACTCAAACTTGCGTGGAGGGAGAGTGAAAAACCATTTAGGAAAAACCACCCTCAGTACACACGACTCGGATTCGAACCCCGATCTCCTTATCATCGGCAGTCTAGTCTATTGCTAGAGTGAAGCCATGCGGCCACCGAAGCTGGTGTAATTTTACCCACATTATTTCGCATGCAACGTTAAAACAGCTGGGTAGTAGGCCTACTAATATGCTTTCATATAGACCGCACAGCTAGATACGTGGACAAAGGAGTCAGGCTCATCTTATCTGTTTTTGTATGTGATGGAAGATCAGGGTTCGAACCTTTTATGGTTCTACTGAGGTTTTTTTACTTAAATGGTTTCTCAATTTACATTCTTTCAAATGCGGGTGTACTTCCTTTACTATCATCCTCATCCTTAGCCCTATTAGTGTAAACATTTACCTAGACCCGATGGATAGTAAAACGTGAAGCATGAAAGAAACAAATCACTTTTATACATTTGTACGCTAAGCATTGTAGTATACAGCTAAAACCCCAAAAACTAAATTGTCCTTCAAACGACAGAAAAATGACTTTGTATTGCCATATTTGTAAAATTCTCTATAATAACTTCATTGACAACACATTTTTAAATTTCTTAAAAATTAACGTTTGCTTCCACACTATATTAATTAAATATTATATAAACTCACCAGTATGTATATTTATTTTCAAACTACATCAAATGCGTATTTAACCTGTATTGATTATTTAGTACTGCACATACATTTAGAATAACTAACAAAATTAAAAAATCAAGATTTTAATTTGGGAAGATAAACATAAATTATTGTAAATTCTGCATTAAAATTAATTACATAGTAAAATTTTCTCAAATGAACTATTTATGATCCATTAAATGTTAGAATAATTCATAATTACGGATATAATGATTATGTTATGGAAAAATCAATCAAATTGTATATTAGTTTTTACTATAAATATATTTGAATATCAAATATGTGTTGTTTTATGGTGTCGTAGGTAGTATATTATATTATGCATATTAATTGAATAAAATAAAATTAGTAAACATGTGTTACGCGGAATCATGGTAAAAAAGGGTACGTAAATAGAGGTGATAAACATTGAACTGTTTTATTTTTAGTTTCCTTTTAGTTAACTTATTGTAATGGAATATTTAGATCATATTTTTTTAAATAACTTTATGCATTAAATCTTACAATTATTCCTATATTGGAAAATGAAGGTTTATTAAAGTGAATCTGGTAGTTTTCTCCACCTGTCAGATCATGTTTGACACAATTATAAAATTGCTTAAATAAATGCAATCAAAGAGATAATATGAGTAATAAAGGGATAAAACAATAATATAAATTCATAACTTAGCATTTTTAAGTTTAGAAATTTATTGATCAAAACAAAGGCTGTGAGATGAGATGATATAAAATATAAACTATTTATTTTATGAATATTTCTAATTAATTGAACTCTCCTTGTCAATTTAGTTTTTTATTATTACGTATAACACAATGGCTATCCACGTTTTACTCTTAAGAGTAAGGATGGTGAAGATTTTCTATATTAAAATCCATGTGCATTAGTGAGAAGAAGGGAGCAGGGGGTAACTCTAATTCCCTCAACCAAAATTCGAGCCTTTAGCCCTGCGTCAACAGTATTCTAGTATATTGTCTGACTGACGCTTTATGTCGCATGGCCACCGATGCAAGTTTATCAAATGCTCAAACACAGTACATAAGTTACTCTTCTATTTATTTATTTTCAGTGCACCCATATGGAATACCTGAATGTAATTATGCTAGTGAGCTAGGGATAAGGGAGGTAGGATTTAGAGGAAATGAACCTGCATTTACATAGCAGGACATTTAAAAAAACACAATTAAAACCACGCTTAGTATACCCAGCCGGGATTAGAACCTTGTCATTAAGGTGGGAATGTAAGTAAAGCGAGAAAATGTCAGTGTGTTTGCAGTTTGTATATCAAAACATTTTATTGGTCAAAATGAATCAATTATTGCTTTAATACATACATAAGAGTTTAATTTTTTTTTCACGTGATAATCTCAACAGTTCTTGAATATCTATCCTGGAATTTAATGACTTTATTCTTAACTTAAAATGTTTGTCATATAATGACTCTATGCTCTTGAGAGATATTAGAGAACTGTTGGTATTACCGGTGAATGGTATTACCATCTGAAGAAAATTAAACTACATGTTTGTACTGAAGAAATAGTTTATTTATTTTGGCCAACCAATATTTTGCTATAAAAACAGCAAAAACATTGGCCTTTCCTCGCTTTCCCTACATCCCACCTTAATGTCAGCATCAATTTTTTTATATTCCGAGAGTGAAACTTTAGACCAGGGGTTGGCCACGTTTTTGGGTTCCGACCGACTTATAAACTTATCAAATGTCATCGCTAATTTCTCCACTCTACTTTTATTTTTGTTTTTTGTCCATACATTTTAAATTTATTCCTTAAATTATATATTTCTCTAAATATGTATGTCCTGACCTTTATAGAAAAATATATGTAATACATACAATGTAGTACAGTATTTGTAACTTTTTGTATTAAAATATTTAATTTTCTCATAAAGCTACCGATTATGACATTCAAGGTAATTTTGCTCACACTAGAATATTGTTTGAAGGTACCTACTTGATGTATCTGCGAGATTGGAAGAATCATAGTTAGACTTTTAATGACAATGTAGTTTTTTTACGCGATCGACTAAGAATTGATGTAAGATCGACCAGTCAATCGCGATCAATGGTCGCCAACCCTAACTTTTGATTTTTCAACCCCCGATGTAAGTGGTCAATCACCCTTTTAATCACTACACTAAGGTTAAACCGTTTGTGTCAGTCGGTCTGATTGTGCGTTTGCTTTGGATTAACTACCATGTGATTAACAATGAATGATTTTGTGTGACTATTTTCTTGGAATGAGAAACTTTTAGAAAGTTGTTAGCGAACAAGTAAATTTAAGTAAATGGATATAGCCATTGTTTCTGGTAACGGAGATTAAAATAAATTTCTAAAGAAAAGTATATTATATAAATTAAACATATAACCTTTGTATAAAAATTTACTAGGCAAAAAAAAGAATTGAAATTTTCAATAGACATTTTAATTTTAAGCTCTCAAACAACTGTAGACTTATATCGCTTTGATGGTTAGATAGGATAAATATCTAATGAGTTTTTCTCAGAAATATTTTAAAACGTAAATGGCATGTTTGTGTCAATTTTGTTTCAGCGTCTTACTATCCGTCTGGTTATCTACCTAAAATTAAGAATGTTAGTAAGATAAAACTTATAGAAAATGTACCCGTATTTGCGTGGAGCTAGAGTGGAATACAATTCAGGGAAACCTCCCTTGATCCAACCAACCAGTATTCGAATCCCAATATCTTTGTCACTGGCCATTCAATCCAAAACAAGAGTGACGCATTAGATCATGCGACCATTGATGCAGGTTTTGTCAAATTAAAGTCATAAATACATGCATAGCTTGAGTACTAATACGCACTGAGTACCACATGATCTAAGGCGTCAGGTTATAAAGAGACTATATTGCTGATATTGTGGAGGTTTTGTTTCGAATCTCAAATAGATACGTCAGGGATTGTTTTCTACTTATGTTCTATCTCTGTGGTTTCCCCATAAATTATACACGCTAATATGGATGCACTTCCTTCAAACTAACTTCCCCTTTCCTACCCTTTGGATTAAACCTTTAACTTTCGTGTTTAAAGTGTTAATTAAAAAAAAATATTTTAAAAACTGTTCATAGGGAAGCAAACAAATAATTATAATACATTTAGCTGTAATTAAATTGTGTATTTTTTGCACCCTCTTTTACTACCAGTCTGGTCAATCCTCCTTCAATAACTACACTTATGGCTTACAGATGACTAAGATAGTAATTAAAAGGATTGCATCAGCATTTTCGTGGATGAGGAGTGGGAAAACATTTAGGAAAACCCACCCTTGGTACACATAACCAAGTTTAGAGCACCAACCTCCCCGTCACTAGAAAACTTCCTCAAGGCCGGTACACACAGAAAGCTAAGCTAATATTTGCTCTGCTAACTCTTTGGCAAAATAGTGGACCATGTATTTAAATGTGCTGGTTCACACAGAAAGCTAAGCTAAGCTATTCCTTGCTACGCCACGCCATGTTTTTCCCGATTATCATTAATGAATTTTAGTGAGATTACATTCTAAAGTCCGATACACACAGAATGCTAAGCTAAGCTGTAGTGTGCTATGCTGTCCTGTGCTAAGACTTTACCAATTTGGCTTCACACTCATTGCTAAGCTAAGCAATGGTCCCTCTTTTCCCCCCATAATTCAGTGTTGTTTCTTTCTGGTCTGCTCCAGTGAAGCTTAGTTATGATGGCGTTCTCCAAAATGTTTTGTTTGAGCTCAAGTTGTAGTACTGAGGAAGAGAAGATGCTGCTGTTTGCAGTTGTTTTGGAAGATGAAGAAAATTTTGGAGGTGGAGGTTTGACATGTTCAATTAAGGCTTCTATTTTAACATAAACACATTTAATAAATATAAAACCTTAATATAATATTACTCAAATACACGCGAAACAAACTGAAAACAAAACTTCAACACTTCTTTAGTTATTTTCACCAAACCAGCACTGCTTCTGTTCAACACGGAGCCCAAGCTGCGTTATGCGCATGCGCAACGTAAGATGGCTCAAGATGGAAGATGGAAAAATTGCCCGGCCAGCAATCGGAAAAAACATAGCGTGGAGTAGCAAGGCATAGCTTAGTTTAGCTTAGCTTTTTGTGTGAACCAACACATTTAAATACATGGTCCGCTATTTTTCTAAAGAGTTAGCAGAGCAAATATTAGCTGGCTTTAGCTTAGATTAGCGTTCTGTGTGAATCGGCCTTAGCAATATATTAAGCGAACACAAAGCGCTTACGATAATTTATTTGCGCATTACGACCTGAAGAGCGTTTATGTAGTAGGCTTACATAAATACAGACCAAAGGACAATTAATTGCACAAGGAAAAAATCTTGAATATTTGTTGGCATCATGATTAAGTTCAACCAAGTGCAAATTGTATTCGCATCTAGTCTTCGTTTCCAGAAATATACTTTTTATATGGTAAGAAAGACAAAATTAAGCAGTTAAGACCATTTTACTGATGCAAATAGGCAAGACTGCGCAGAATGAGAATAGAGCACACCTAGTGCTGAAGCCTAGTGTTAAATATGTGCATTATCATATTCACTCCCACGCTCGTACGAAATGTTTATGTATGACAATATCAAACTATAGCCTGAATGATAGGAACAAATACTTTTTCCAAAGAAGTACAAAAAAAGGAAGGTATTATTGAGGGGGGACTTAAAAAACAATGTTGACACGAAGAATAAATTATACGTCAAGCGCAACGTTTTATTTACCCTCATACACCT
>CABFWB010007915.1:0-21189 GCA_902151455.1 Timema bartmani
TTAATTATGTTTCTATGGCAATTTTAATGTGCTAAGTAAAAGTTCGTAAAAACACAACTCGCGAAGCCTCACGAAATATCCGTGTCTCTAGCAATATTACCTTCTGGCTCAGTTAGGAAAGCAACGAGAAACTACTGCACTCCTATTTTCCTTAGTAAGACTCTTTAGTGCTGCATAGCCTTTCACTTGACATTGGAATTGTTTAGGCTCCAATCAAATTTTGGGTTGAGTACTAATCATCACACAAACAATAGTAGGCCTTGCATATTAGAAAATAAGAATCACCCCATTATTTTACCCTTTCTATTAGTAAGAATGTTTTAAATTAAGGGAGTATAATCTCTATATTGACCAGTTAAACATTCTCCATGCAATTTTTTAGTTTAAATTTCTGTCAAAAACTTAACACAAAATTTAAAATTTTTTATTTAGGTGAAACCCATTGTCAAAAAACTGTGTCAAAGGTTCTTCTCAATTTCCTGAAATTTTGTTTTAAATCCAGTCTTTTTTTTTATAAATAACAATGTTTTGAAGTAATATTTTGCATCTTGCATACTTAAATATAAAACCACATTTTCAATAGGAAGTTACTAATTTAAATGATTTTTATCAAAAATGTAAGAAAAATCTACTATTCGATTTGTACTATTCGGTATTCGTTCGAAATTTTGATATTTGATTCGATAAATAATCCTATTCGCACAACCCTAATATTTAATCTAAAAAAAAGATGATTTACTAATCATCAGGTTGTGAATTTTGTGATAATGCAGCATTTTTAGACAGTTTTTATCAATGGTTCTCCTAAATACCTGAAAAAAAAATTACACATTCTTCAAGACAAGCTTTCACTGCCACAGGTAGCTTTTATTTAGCGCTGCGTCATACTAACTGTTTGGGCTATGCCTATATTTATAATGTGTTAAGGCTGAGGAAGGTTGAATTTAGAGGAAGTTTGCCCGCTTTGTGTGGGAAAAGATCGGAAAACCATTTAGGGAAAACCACCCCCAATACACCTTGCCAGGATTCGAACCTCGCTCTCATTTTCATCGGCAGTCTAGTCTATTGCGAGAGTGACGCTTTAGATTATTTGGCCACTCAAGCAGGTAGGTTTATTGTTTCAATTGGTTGAGCTGCATTAGTCAACTAGAGGTATGATAAAGTCCACTTTTTCAATTCGAAGTGAACTGGTATTGAATATATGAAATATTCTTGAAGCCAAATAAAAGTTTGAATATTTTATGTTAGTTTTATGGTTTGAAAAAATATTATATTATGGTTATTTATAAAACCCTATGCCCCAAAATTACTTGGAAAATGTTAATTTGCACAATTGTTTCTAATATTTAGTTTAATTCTGATAAATAAAGTTATTATTATAACTTACAATCCAATTACTTCAGATATTTTCAATATTAATACTGTCTTGTACTGTATGTAACTGCTCAGAATGACGATAATTTACCATTATTAGTGAAGATCCGTAATTGTCAAAGCCGAATTTTTCTTAAGCAAAGTCAAGTCTGACCTTTGTTTTGAAGCTAAGTCGGAGTATCGAAACTTCGCACACCCTTACGGTCAACCTTTTAGTTCAACCAAGAACAACAGTTTTATCCTCGTGGAACCGATAGTGAAAGCTTCTCTTTAAAATTGTGCTTTTGTGTTTTTTATAGTTTTATCTAAACACTTTCTAGATCAAATAGCCAAAGCTGTTATTTATGCTTTTCATCTAGATATCATATTCTGAAAATTGAAAAATGATATCTGGACACGGGAATCGAACCCGGGACCTTTGGCTTAGTATGCCAATGCTCTAACCACTGAGCTATCCAGGATAATATAAAATCATACATTTGTAGCTGACGATTTCCACACGTCCATCTTGGACTCTGCCCTAAAATATGAGGCACGGGATGATTCCTGGATAGCTCAGTGGTTAGAGCATTGGCGTACTAATTTAAAGGTCGCGGGTTCGATTCCCGTGTCCAGGTGTCATATTTCAATTTTCAGAATAAACACATTCTATTCTACTATGGGTCAAGTTAGTGCTATAAATCCCTCCTAATTTTAACCAAGATTTAGCCTAATGCTCTTTTTTCAAAATAGTGCTACTAATTTGTAGTGTCTGTTTAGCATGCCATAATGTTTGGCAAGAAGAAACATGTAGACGTACAGTTCTACACGGAGGTCGGAGAGATCACCACAGACCTGGGAAAACACCAACACATGCACGACAGAGACGACCTGGCGGCCGAACAGTCCGAAAGAGAACTCAGACACAAACTCAAGACTGCTTTTAAGAGCTTCTGTGAGAAGGTAATGGGTTCATCCTACTGACACTAAGAAAACATCAGTCAGTAGTGATGTGTGATTATTGCATTATAAATGTTGAGTGAAGTTTGAAACTTATAAAAGAGAAGTTGAAGGTAAGCGAGGTGTACAGTGACCTTGAGAATCAGTAGAAAGGTGTCAAGCGACCTTGAAAACCTGTAACAGGGTGATCAGTGACCTTGAAAACCTGTAACAGGGTGCTCAGTGACCTTGAAAACCTGTTACAGGGTGCTCAGCGACCTTGAAAACCTGTTACAGGGTGCTCAGCGACCTTGAAAACCATGTAAAAAGGTGTCCAGCGAACTTTAAAACCTGTAACAGGGTCAGGAGAGTGGTACATTGTGAGCTGGACCTGTGATACTTTAATCTGTTTCTGTTCACTTTGATGCATTTAAGTTTTTCTTGATAAAAGAGTTGTGCGTTTTGTGTACCATCTAATGTGGTGTTGGTTGATATTTGGAGGTTATATTAAATCTTTTGGGAGGTGAGCATGGATAGTTACAATGAGGCTTGTGTTGTCTTTGTTTTAACGGTTGTTTTTACCTAGATCAATCAGACAGGGGTGTGTGAAGTCCACTTTATTAATTAGAGTTGAATATATTAGATATTCTCAAAGCCGAATCAAAGTTAGAAATTTTTTTGTTAATTATTTTATGCTTTTAAAAATTTTATTTATATATATCTATGCGCTAATATTATTTGGAAATTGTTTTATTGCAAAATTTTTCGTCAGTATTTTATTTTATTCTGATTAATCCAGTTATTACCACAACTTAGAATTCAGTTAGTTCATATTTTTTCGTGTGCATATTACCATATTTCTTCGATTCCAAGACGCCATCGATTGCAAGAGGCAATTTAATTTTTCAGTTCCCCCAACAGAAAAATCTTTGATTCTCAGAAAATAAATAGAAATAAAACACTAAAATACTCTATTTATAAGAAATATTATTATAGAATTAAATTTACAAACAACATTAGTATATTTTTTTATCAGTAGCTAGGTTACTCTCACTCCCCTCTTCACTATCCATAGTACATCGTCTTCTGAGCCATTAAGAGCATTGGTCGGAAAAGAACTGTGATTCTAGGATGCCAATGATTCTAAGACGCACCCCGTTTTTAAATACATTCAAAGTTGGAAAAATGTGCTTCTTAGAATCGAAGAAAAGCGGTAATTTTTAATATTTCAAAATGGCAGTAATCTACCATAAATTGATTATTTTAGCTATTAATATTTTTATTGGAAAAGCTTCATAATTATTAAAGCCGGTATTTTTTTTCAAAGCGAAGTCGAAGCCAGTATTTGTTCCGAAACCAAGTCAAACTTTTAAAGCTTTGCACATCCCCAAAACTAGAACTAAAATTCACCAAGCAGTTAAATAAATCTAACTTGAAATTTATCAGAATTAAGTTATTCACGGCCCTCAACCAAAGTTCTCAAAGGATAAATGGTTCCAAATGTTTGTATTAAATCAAACATTGACAGGAGGATAGGAGGGCAAGGCCTACACCACAGTTACCAGAAAACTGTAAGCTTCAAAGTTTACGTTTAAAACACAACAAAATACATAATTATGTGATTTTTGAGGTACATCCGTCCCATTCTTCAGGAGATAGTAAAACACAGAATTGGGAACTTTAAGGCGTATAGTTTTCTGGTTTGTAGGCCTTGCCGTTCTAACCTTCTTTCAATGTTCAACTTAAAGCTCTAATACCTTAGTGGCAGGTATGGCAAGTTCGAGGTCTAGGACCCTCAAAAAAAAAAAAAANCGTCATTGGATGGGCTATTTAGTGAATACCCACACCAAGTGGACCGACTTTGGGGTAAAAATGTGCCCATATTTGGTGAAGGAAACGAGCTACAGAAGGTAGGAAGGTATGTGTGTGTACACACATACACGGTACACACATTTTTTCAATATAAATTTTTATTAAATATTTGTTGTCTTAAGTTATTTAAAAATGCACAATACATATTTTTTTTTAAACATGAAACAATTTTTATAGACTATTAAATGTGGTATTTGTCTTCAGGGATATTTTATATTTTTGATTTGACTTCGGTTCGAATCATAGAAGTGGACTTCATAAATCCTAAAATTTGAATGAGTTTTTTTTTAAAATTGTCTTTTAGAGTTTTGAACACATTAAAGATTAAACTATTTGCTAATTTTTATTTCTTGCTGTCGGTTTCTCTTATTTTTCTATTGTTGATATGACTATGTTTGACTATATCTAGGTGGAGAGTATGACGAAACAGGAAGTGGAATTTGACACTCCGTTCAGAGAGCTTGGTTTCCCCGGGGCTCCGTTCAGAAGTACGGTCCTCCTTCAACCCACCAGCGGCTGCCTTGTCACACTCACAGAATGGGTAAGCTGAACAAGAAAAGTAAAAGTATGCTTTAATTCTTTTCCACCGCCAAAATTCTTGTAATACCGTATTGGCCCGAATGTAGTGCAATGTATTCCTCTTAAAGATTTCCTTTCGAAAAGTGTACTCTTAATATTTGTGCAGTCTAATATTTTTCATTGACTATAAAAATGGCAGATTACTACAGAGGTCAATATTTTAGCAAGTGGAACTGCACTTACAGGTTGGTGGAAATCAATTGCACGCGTTTAATAATAAACTGAAGGTCAAAATGAAGTTAGGGAGAGATAGAAAGAGAGAGAGAGAGTATTTCCACCCTTCATTGTCACTGAACTGTGGTAAATTCAGTAACTCATTGTAAGTTGGAAGCAGAATCTGTACTTAATAATATTAAAATATTAACCATGGCAGGTTCCCAAGTGAGTGATCGTGTTGAAAAGAAGTTTTCCTCGGTATCTCAAGTAAACGGGAATGAGGAGAAGCTTTGATTTAAGAATTTTAAATTGAAAGTAAAACGCGAGGCACAACAGACAGATAATGCGCGCACTAACAGGTTTGGTGTTTCAGAGGCTAATTCTCAAATTTGGAGGAAAAAATGAATAAAAGTTCAGGAGTGCTTGTGCATCAAGAAAAACATTCAAGAGGACCTAATGTAATTGCGTCCTATTTGTTAAGTTTTTACTCTGAGGTATATTCGTAACCTTTTATATTTCATGTAAAATGCCTTCAAAATTTTAGGGTTGTATCATGTTTGTTCGGGCCACTGCAGCATATGGAAGAAGTTACAGGAAAGAGGGGTATGAACAGACCTCACCATAATGACGGAAATAAAAATTGAACAGAGGTTTTTCTTAAAAAGATGTATGTTCACATCCATGCTCAATTTACAGTGTTTGTACTTTGTTTGTTTTTTTGTTCCTTTAACACATTCCTATATAGGTGTGCTATCACTAGCTATTTTTTATTTTCATTACCTTGTCTTAACAATGCAACTTTTATCGATGATAATTAAGGGTGTGCGAAGCTTCAAAACTTCGACTTGGCTTCGAAACAAACATCAGCTTCGACTTCGCTTCGAAACAAATTTCTGCTTTGAAGCGTTTCCAATAAAAATATAGACAGCTAAAATACACAATTTATGTTCAATGATAGCCATTCTGAGCTGTTGTGTACGTTAAACATTAATATTCATATTGAAAAAATCTGAAGTAATTAAATTGCATGTTGTAAAAATAACTCGATTTGTCATAGTTACACAATATACTACAAACAACTGTGCGATAAAAAAATTTCAAGTAAATTTAGTGCATTAAGTTATACAGGGAGCGGCAAAAAGATATGATGGTTTTAAAGTACAAATAACACAAATGTTAAGAGTGATAAAAAATGTTTTATTGGTTATTACAGAATGGTGGTAATGGAAATTAAAGAAAATAACATTAGAACAACCAATTTCATCAGTTTAAGATTTGAAGATGACGTCCTTCAAATGGTGCCCTTCTGTGATGTAGAACTCTTTCAGTCTCGCACCAAAACTGTCGAACACCTTCCCTAACATTGCAGGAGAAAGGTTGGCGATTTCTTGAGTTATGGCCACCTTAAGTTCGCCCAATGTGCGGGGCTTGTTTGTGTAGACTCTTGATTTCAAGAAACCCCACAAGAAAAAATCACAAACGCTTAGATCAGGGGAGCGTGCTGGCCATGCAATATCCCCGAAACGCGAGTTTACTCGGCCACGAAACTTACTTTTCAAAAAGTCCATCACCTCATTGGCTGTATGGACAGCTGCCCCATCCTGCTGGAACCACATTCTACTGCGCACTAAGCATTTTCTCCGAAGTTCAGGGATCAGGAAGTTTTGTAACATCAACAGATAACGTTGCGAATTGACCGTAACAGTTTGACCACCCTCTTCAAAGAAGTATGGCCCAATGACACAAGTTTTTGCTACACCACACCACACAGTGACCTTAGGACTGTGCAGAGGACGTTCATGCAGTTCTTCAGGATTTGTAGCTGACCAATAACGAAAGTTCTGTTTGTTTACATAACCGTCCAGATGAAAATGCACCTCGTCGCTCATCATGAAAATTTTTTCATCTGTCATAAAATAAACCATTTGCTCTGAAAATGATTTTCGCTTTGCATAGTCATTGGACTTTAACTGCTGAACAATAGCCATTTTGTATGGATGGAAATGCAGATCGAACCGCAAAACTCTTTTTACCGAGCGGTCAGACATATGCAAAGCAGCAGCTTGTTTACGGGCCGGCCGCCGATGACTGGCTTCCACAGCTTCTCTTACTCTATCGATACTCTCTGGCGTCCGGGCTGACATTGGACGGCCTGTCGACTTCCGTTTCAACGCTGAACCGGTAGCTCTGAAGTTACTCACCCACAACATAATTGTGTTGCGTGTCGGAACTTTTCCTCGAGGACCTAAATTAAAACGCCTACGGAACTGCCGCTGCACAGCAACACAGGAATCGCCACTTTTAAAAAACGCCTCGAAAACTAACGTGCGATGCTCAACCGACCACTGCTCCATGGCTACTAAAAATGTCCACGTGTAGGCTCTGAAACGCACCTATCCCCACTACCCCCCACCACCTACTCGCTCAACCGTGCGGTGGTGAAAACCGTCAAATCATTTTGCCGCTCCCTGTATAAATAGAAAATATATAATAATTATTTAAGAATAAAACCACTACAATAAAATATTCGAACTTCGATTCGGCTTCGAAAATATTTAATATATTCGATTCGAGTTTGTTTCGAATTGAAAAAGTGGACTTGGCAAACCCCTAATGATAATTCATAATGGATGAAAATATTGAGTTAGTCTACCCGTTGAAAGTATTTTTAGGCCTCTATTACGTTATCGATCTGAAATTTGATATTAATTTTTACAATTTCTTAAGCTATCATATGATTTATAAGTGAAATTACTGATATTATCTAAATGAAATAACCTATTTAGTATTTCTTACCATTGTGATTTAAAAATTAACTAGTACATAAATCGAGCGGAAGCTCGAAAATGACAAACCTACACAATTTTCTCTCTCGATCTCAAGCTGAAATGACTATCTCGGCTCGAAGTTTTAGATCCTAGTACTCACAAAGCCCCAACAAACAAACAGTGAAGGGAGGGTTTCCTTAAAGAGCTATATATTTATATTTAGTGATAATTATCAGGTGTAAAATGGTGCTGTGCATTCGTTCAAAGACACAAATAAATTTGCTAAGGAATCCGTTCAGATGCAAAGTGGAAAAGCTTGCATTTAACCCTATTAATTAGTTCTGTTCTGTTGATGCAGCCCCCCTTTGTGATCACCTTGGATGACGTGGAGTTGGTCCACTTTGAGCGAGTGCAGTTCCACCTGAAGAACTTCGACATGATCTTTGTGTTCAAGGACTACCATCGCAAAGTGGCCATGGTCAACGCTATACCCATGAACATGTTGGACCATGTCAAAGAGTGGCTCAAGTAAGTTCATTTACTAAGCCAAGATTTTCAATTTCAACTTCACCTTGAATCAGAATCTTTCCTTACTAGTTTGAATTAAATTTAATACTTTATAGAAAATGTAAACAAAAGAAAAGTGGCGCCCAACAGCGGCAAGGCCTACACACCAGAAATCTGTAGGCCTCAAAGTTCACAACAAAACACATAACTATGTTATTTTCAGGGTAGATTAGGCCCCTTCTTCAGCATAAGACAGCGAAGGTTGAGGCCTCCAGTTTTATGGTTAGTGAGTAGGTCTTTCTTGCCCTTCTATCATCCTTTTAATATCTGATTTAATAATTTGGAAAATGTTTGATCCTAATATTAATTAAATATTTTATAAAGATAAATGGGGTTTTAAAATCCAAATTGAATATTAGGCTATATTTTTTTCTTTAGTCCATTCCAATAAAAAAAAAGTTATATAAAAAGTAAAAACCCTTCTTTAACCGGTAAAAGCTACTTTTAAACGGTTTTGTTATGCATGGAAGAAGGTACAGAAAAGACTAGAAAAACACAATATGGCTTTTACAATGAAAAGAAGAACACGGTTCACACTTTACAGTGCTGCCACTGGACAAAGAGATAATGGCTACCTCTTGAAGGTAATTAATCGCTACGGTCCAATCCACTGACCTAGGTTTCATTCTGCTGAAACTCATCCTCATTCCCTCCTGATGAATTCTTTTACATCCATTACCATTTCTAGCCTGTGGCCTGGGTCAGTTTTTTATTTAAGTCATATATTTTCCACTACCGGCTTGATAGGCCTGTTGTAGCTTCATATGTCTTATAATCTAACTTAAGATTAGGACAGGCACAACATCCAGTCCCCAGTCGTTAATTTATCACTGTGAAAGGGATTTCACCCATGATAAATTTAACCCGGGACTCTTAGATAAGTAGACAGATACACAACTGACTGATGAGTTCTGATTAGGGATGGGCGGGAATTACCTTTTTATATCGGGACGGGAAACGAGTCAAAATATCGGGATTCGGGACAGGATCAGGAAATTTTATAATTACTCTTTAGAATAATCTTAGATTTAAAACTTATGTATTTCTAAACTAATATGATAAGACTTGTTAAAGTTATAATATTAAAACCAGCTTCGGTGGCTGCATGGTCTAAGGCATAGACTAGACTGCCGATGACGGGGATATTTAGTTTGATCCTGGCCGGATGTACTAATTGGTGGTTTATTCCAAAATGGTTTCCCACTTTATCCATGCAAATGCAGGCACACCTGTAAATTCAATCTTCCTCATTCCTAACACACTAGAGTAATTAGTGCATAGGTGTATAGCAAGAACGAGTAATAAGACATGCTGCTAAAAATAAAAAAATAAAAGATAACATAATAAAATAAACAAAAGTGTGTGCCAATAGCATTTTTTATCAAATCAAAAAACTAAATTTTGAATAATATCAAAGTATACAATTAATAAAATAGTTAATTATATTAAATTTTTGATGGAAATTATTTTTATTAGTTAATTTCGTTTGAAAATGATGTTTTATATGTAATTATTTGCACAGTGAGAAAATACTAAAAAACATAATGTTTGGCACCTCTTCAATTTGGTCTAATTATGAAACTGCAAAAAATGTTCTCTCTAGGTTTAACACTCCTTATACTCTACTCCCTGTCTGGCTCGCTAACAACAGACATGCTGACCCCTCAAGCTACTTCCTTCCCCCCTTCCTCTCATTTCCACACCCCAAAAGATAGTATAGTATATCTCTGTCCTTCTCTAAATCTTTCACTTTCTAAACCTAACAAATAACTGTTATACATATCACAATAACTCATGCCTCCCCNTTAGCACCCCTTATACTCTACTCTTTGTCTAGCTCACCAACAACAGACATGCTGACCCCTCAAGCTACTTCCTTCCCCCCTTCCTCTCATTTCCACACCCCAAAAGAGAGATGAATATATATATGTCCTTCTCTAAATCTTTCAAGCTCTTTCACTTTCTAAACATAATAACTGTTGATAGACAGAGCACAATAAGTCATGAGCCTCCCCAACTTGTTTGTCTCTCTACAAGTGGTAAAATAACCCCCTCCCCATCCACCCAACAAGTTTGCTAAATACCAAAGAGATTAACAGTGATGAGTCAGCAGTAACCGCTAGAACACCAGCGCCTGCGCGCCCCTTGTTTTGTTTCCTGGAACAACTATGTTTTGTTTCACCGCCAAAACTTTTCAGGGAAATGGTCAATCCCGCCCGACCTACAGGAATAGATAAATTCCCGTCCCTTTCCCAAGGGTTTGGGATCCCGGCTACCACTACAAACCCAGAAACACTTAACTAATGTAAAGTGATAGTGAAGGAAGTCAACCTGAAAGGATAATTAGGTTAGGCCTAGATATAAACAAACACACTTCTTTCTTCATTTCTTCTTACACTTCTCACTTTTTCTTTTTTGCACATTGCTTTGAATTTTCAGAAATATTATTTTTCATATGAAGAGACATTAATGAAAAAGTAATATTTCCGAAAACTCACAATAATGTACAACTGTGGAAGTTTGAAGAAGCGAGAAGTGTAAAAGCATAGAAAGAAAATAGAGAAGTGTGTTTGTTTATATCTAGGCCTAACCTAATTATCCTTTCAGGTTGACTTCCTTCACTATCACTTTACATTAGTGTAGTGTTTCTACACTGTCTTAATATATATTTTCAAGCCATCCTGCAAATTATTCATTTTATTACCTTTTTTTAAAATAATTATTAGTGTAATTTTAATGTCCTTAGTTAGAGAGTGTTGAAATCATTTTAATTATGTTTTCTACTAGGCCATATATTTTTATTTGAGTGTTGATCTTATCTTTAAATTGTGTTTATGTGTTATTTCTAATTTAAAAACTGCTATTTCTGTTCCTTAATTTTTTTTTCTAAAAGTATTTATATTTATAAAAATGAGTGTCGTTCATATTTTAAGAACATATGTTTTTGTATATTTTTTAAATCTCAAATTTTAAAGATGTGACATTTATATTTAAAACAAACAAATTTATACTTTTAACATTTTAAAATTATGAATATATTTGAACTCGACTCAAACTTGGGAGCTTATAGAAATACTCGACTCAAATTCAACTCTAATAAAAATAACCCAAGCTCGTAGACCCTTAAATAAAATCTGTAAAAATAAAACTCAACCTTGCACTATTGTATTAATATTAAATAAATTTGTAAAATGTTACCTTTTGATGTAGGCCTAACCCAATCGTTAATCTGTGATTTTAAGATGACCCCTAGATTTTGAAGCTACAAATTTGGGGAAAAATCTCGTCTTAGATTCAGATAAATACGCTATTTTTAAGAAAAGTCGAAGCTGACATCTGTTTCAAAGCCAAGTCAAAGTTTTGAAGCCAATATTTTTCCTACGTTTTCCCTACCATGAACATTTTGTGTTTCAGTTCATGTGATATCAGATATTCTGAAGGTATCCAGTCCCTGAACTGGACTAAGATCATGAAGACCATCACAGATGACCCTGAAGGTTTCTTCGAGAGCGGAGGGTGGACTTTCTTGGACCCTGAAAGTGATGCTGAAAACAACGCTGAAGATTTGGAGGAAGAGGAGGAGGATGATGCCTATGAGGTGGGATATTATTGCTGTCAATACTTGAAAATAGTTCCCTCCACTTGAGGGGAACCACAAAAACAATCATCAAATATCTTAAAATGCTTTGTTGTGACCTTGTTACAAAATTACTTTATTTGTTCAAGAAAAGCTGGATCTGTTTCTAACAACTTACTTTTAGACCTTGCCAAGTGTGAAATGTCATAGAAAATCAGATATGTTCATAATTCAATCAAAAATATTTTAACACTCTAAATAAACTGAAAATTGAAAAATGACACCTGGATACGGGAATCGAACCCGGGACCTTTGGCTTAGTACGCCAAAGGTCCTGGGTTCAATTCCCGTGTCCAGGTATCATTTTTCAATTTTCAGAATATATCTATATGGAGTAATCCTCACTAAAAGCTTTGGCTATTTAACTCTAAATAAAGTTTAGGATGTAAGGTTTCTAATCCTCAAGTGACATGTTGATACTATATATCTAAGTTTCCTATCATTCTTTACAATTTTCCATTTTCTTCCTTTTGTGTGTTTTGTTTTCCTCTTTTAGGAAGTTGCGTGGCGCATTTCACACTCCTCCTTGATGAGTTCCGATAGAATGAAACCTAGGTCAGGGGATTTTTATTAAGAAGCAACTATTATCTTTTTGTCCAATGGCAGCAGTGTAAAGTGTTAACTGTGTTCTTCTTTTCACTGTAGAGGTCATATTGTGTTTGTCCCTTTTATATGTTTCTATCCACCTTCCAAATATAGCATCATTCTTAAATTTAAAATATTAATCTTTGGTATGGGTATGCAAGATAGTTTTTTCGTTTTAGACAAGAACGGGAACGAGACACAACAATCTAGACACTATCGGGAACAAGAATTTTAGAATCCCTTACTTGGGGACAAGAACGGGGATTAAAAATGTATTGTTAATTATTTCTGAAACTATCTCACAAAACATTGCATCTTTAATTTCTTAAATGAATACACAAGTGAGATATAAAGTAAATCAACTAACCAAAATAACTTATATAAATACCTATCAGGCTATCACATATCAAATAATAATAGCAAACATAAAGATGTATTGAATTACCCAATGTTTTCTATATCTTTTCCTCGATGGAATCTCAAAATTTGGAAATTCCACACACCCCTAATTTTTGGTCACAATTTGACTCATAAAAGCCAGATTAAATGCATTATTTTACTTCTTTAAGCCTGGTTTTTTGTTGAGGGAAATACATTTACTAGAATAAGAACTTAGATGGTTATAGGAATATTAAGAACCAATTCAAAAGTAAATTTTTTCTGATTTTCTGGCTATTTCAGACATAAAAGGGCAAAGAGGATGACATCATCTACTTAATAAAATATATATAAACAACAGAAAAATGGCACCAACATTAATATTAAATTAAACATGGAAAGGCGGATAGAAGGATAAGGTTTACAAACTTACCAGAAAACTGTAGGGCTCAAAGTTCACAACAAAACACATAAATTATGTAATTTTTAGGGTACATTAGTTCCATTCTTCAGCAGAAGAAAATTGATTTATGGCCGGTCTTATGACTAAAGGAAGAATTGCTATTGGGAGGTTAAAGTTAGCGGCTAGATAAAGGTTATCAGCCACTTTAATATTTTATGCGTATTATGAACTGAATTTATCTGCCGGATAGCTATCTGTAGGATAAATATATTTTCATGCAGAAAACGCAAGGTTGGTACTGTTTTTACTTGTGCGCGCATGTTTATAAACCCTGCTGATACCGCTACAATCTAACAAGTGGCGACAACGCTCAACATTTGTTAAATAATGGCGGCTAAACAAGTGCGAGGAAACAGGTGGCGTCACGTGGGTGCAGAAGCTAAGTTGTCTTGCAAGTACTAATTTCGGTCGGTGCCAAAATGTGGGCTAAAGTTTGGTACAACGTTTACAAAATTCTATTTATTGTACTCACATTTAAATAATTTGTTCTTATATAACTATAACTCTACAAATAGCTTGTCAAATTTCATAAAAGTGTGAATTAAATTTTTAACTTTATATATAGCTAAAGCCTGGGCCTGTGCTTACTAATCACACGAACAGAGATTTTAACCTAAAAACAGATTCTGATAGGCATTATGGCAACAACCATTTTAACTTCTAGATAAAAGTTATCAGGTACTTAACCCTCCCGATAAAAATGTGAAGAATAAATACATTTTATCTGGCAGATAAATGCTATCTTGCAATCAAAAGACACACTTTTAACTTATCGACCAGATAAAAATATTTATCGGCCGGATTAATATCTATCCATGAGTTGTAAAACCGGTCTATAATTGCTTATTTGATATTAAAGGCCAAGCAGTCACTTTCGTGAACAGATTCAACTATGTTTTATCTTGCGTGTGTAAAATACATCTAAAAATGTTACAATTAACTTCAAAACCATTTTGATATTCAATTTTATGTGCTAAGTAAGAGTTGGTTAAAACACGTCTCGCTATATTTTGGTGTCCCCAACATTTAACCATGACATTAGATAAACAATGTAGTCCAAACAAAAAATCTCGTCAATGTGCAGTTTTTTGTATTCTTTACTTGACAACAGTTAGGTTTGAATCAGAGAAAAAAAAATCCTTTTGGAAATAACTATATTTCAATTTTTGTTGTAATTTTTAAAAATTGGATTAATTTTGGTCTCGATTCCATTGTTTACTAATAAAGAAGAATTCAGAAAACTGAACCAATATATGGGGATGTGCGATTATTCAAAAATTTCAGCAAAAGTCGAGTTTTAATTGTTGTTTGAACTTGACCTGAAGATTTTTACAAAACTCAAAAAATTTGAGCACTAATAACTCAAGATTTTCCCTCAAGAATTTATAATTTAATTAATTTCATTTTAAATACAGTCCCTCAATATTTCCTTTTGTCTGATCTAAAAAACTTTTATCTAAAAATCTTAATTTTTGTGGTCATAACCTTTTTTGATAGAAAAAAAAATATTTCTGTTCTTATGATTTATCAATGGATCTATTACAAAAATTTAACTTGAAATATTTAAAGTACAAACTTTTCTTCGTGCCTGAATTAGGGTGTGCTTTGACTTTGAAACAAATATCAGCTTCAACTTCACCTCAAAAAATTCCAGCTTTGATAAGCACGAATCTTCTCCAATATTGGACGATTATTAGAGCTGTTATGTATACTACAAATCCTTGTTGTTATGGAAAAAATCTGAAGTAATCAAATTGTAACTTGATTTATATATAAAAAAAATAATACAACCATCTCTGCTACAAAACATTTTCCAACTGACTTTAGTGTATAAAGTTATATAAATAACCGAAATATAATATTTTTCAATCATAGAACAACAAATAACAAATATTATAACACAAATTTGATTTCGAGAATGTTACAAATATTCTCTTAGCGTTTAGTTCCAAATGAAAAAGTGGACTTTGCACACCCCTAACTTGAAATCGAAATAAAATCTATGTTTTCATTCACACTCTCCTCAAAGTGAAAAATTCCTATTCACACACCCCGACCTTGTTAAAGCTGTATCCATCTGTGTGATGACTTTGAGTTAGATTGTTTTAAAATGTTGTGTTTACATAGAATGACAGTTGTTTGATTATTTAAATTGGTTCCAGCCCACTGATGTAGAAAGTGAAGAGTCTGATGAAGATTCTGAATACTCCGAGTACTCTGAAGATAGTGTAACTGAAGGTGCGTATGAACCTTTCAATAAGTTTTGGTGAGTAAATGTGTAAATATTTGGTGTTAAATATTTAACTTCCATTAAAATAGTATAGAGACACTAAGACTGGGCACATGCAGATTAACATTCCATCCGATCATTGGCCGATTGTGGCACAATCAGTTAAGCCGATAATCTGCATTTTGAACTCGATTATTTATGCCAATCTTTTGGACTGTGTAATACAAAGTGAATAGCATTTTTTTTAAATATAAATTTGAGGGAATTTATTAAGTATATAAATGTTTTTAAAGGAATATTAAAAATGTAGTTGTTGGAAAAATGCTAAAATTACTTTAAAAAAACAGCTGGTATTAAAAAAAACTGTCTTGTAAAACATAATCTCAGAATATTGGAAAAGCTCCTAAAATTCAATTTAAAGATAACCTTTTCTGTTAAATTTACAATAATTTTTTATACGAAGGAAAAATGGCGCCATATGGCTAATTTGAACCAAGCATTGAAACAAAGATATATTATTCAATAAATAGAATTAGCAATATGATCCAGAAAAGTATAAGGCTTGTCCTTCAATCCTCTTTTCAATGTTTAGTTTAAAATTCTTTTTTATAGTTATTTTTTAATGGTGTACAAAGCTTCGAAAAGTCGAAGGTCAAATCTCCTTTGGCTTTGACTTCGACATCTACCATAACCTTCGCATATTTGAAAATTTTTGAAGGAAGGATAAAGCTTTGATGAATTATCAAACGTTTTTAATTTTATCTTACTAAATATTACATATTTCAATATTTGATAATTTTAAAACCGTTACTAAACAGAATTTTAACACCGACTAGTAATTTAACTAACACAACGTAAGCATATATCAAAAGCGGGTAAGTAAATGTTAATATATTATACTCACCATCGCCAACATAATTTTGTAAAAAATAAAAATACCTATAAAGAACTAACACCATGGTAACTAGTATGAAGCAGAGAAAGCGCATAAATTTTGTTATCATCCCAGCTCGCGTCTAATGTTTAGTCCTTAGTACTCTATTTCTTTGAAATTATCTGTCACAAATTTACAAGTGCATTTTGACACAGAAGGTTTTCATAGTGACTTCACTTTTTCTTTATTATTCGAAATGGCTGATACGGAAAGTAGGAAATGAAAACAGAATTTAATTTATAATTATTATCAGATAAATCCTAGGTGATTTCGACTTTGACTTTTCTTCGCAAGTTTCAAGCTTCACTTCGACTTTGCTTCACATTTAAAAAGTGACCTTCGTACACCCTTATTATTTTTAAAAGTTTGAACTAATATTGATTTACAAAAATAAGTTTTTCAATATTTTAACTAATCTAATACGAAGGCAATGTTTTAACTAAAAATAAATCTGGTCTTGATTGTGCAATGAATTTCATTGTATTTTTAAAACATTTAAAAATACTTAAAATAATCATTGACAGATAAAAAATATCTCACAAATTAAAAAAAACAGCTAAAACTTCCATAAGAAGTTGAATTTGAAAACTTATATGGAAATTATAGATGGGTTGAATCCACTATTTTACAAATTCAAATCTCCAGTTTGCCTTCAAAACCGAATCCGAATCTTGTAACTATGAACATGATAAAAAATATAATTATCATGGAATAATAGGAAATACAAATGGCAATTAAATGTTAAGTCATAAACATTTACCATAAAACTGTAGACCTCAAAGTTCACAACTAAACACAACAAAACACATAATTATGTAATTTTCAGGGTACATCAGTTCCATTCTTCAGAAGAGAGTAAGACACAATTTGGACTATGGCAGCACGGCTAGGAGTTGATCATGGCCTCTTAAATTCTGTTGTTGCCTGTTCAAACTTGTTTTGTTTATTTGACTGTTGACTGTTGACTATGTATTTAGGGTATTCTCGGTCTGTGAAAGTTTTGAAAAGTTGTTGACACTGCTTAAGATCTTCTTTTTCAGAACATTTAAATTTGGCTCTGGTAGCTGGGTTATAGGTTAACTTGTGTTTACATGAACCAGATAGTTGCTTTGGAAATGGAAGTACTGTTGATGGTTGGTGGCTTCGGTGTGGCTCAGAGTATTTATGTTTCCTTAATGAAGGTACAGTTGGATTATAAAAAAGAATGTTTAGTTAATATTTGTATTTTCTATTATTATGTTATATTTATATTTCTTTTAAGGTTCATAGTTTTTCCCTCGATTTGGATTTGAATTTGAGATTTGGGATTAAAAAGTAAATTGAAGATTCGGATTTCATATTTGTACAATAGTGGATAAGACCCAACTTTACACCTTAAAACCTTTGGTATTAGATGTGCTGGCCGTAATCCAATGTTGTTTATTCCTGAGAAATAGCTTTCTCTAGAATATACATTTTAAAATCTTTCATTTAGTGTTAAACAAATAAAATAGAGCTGGGTGGAATAATAAAAATAAAAAACTAATCTTTAGTATTTATTTCTTATTTTTTTATAAATCTCAAATTTCTTAGTATCCTTAAGGATTCGACGATTTGAAGGACCCAACCTACAAATATAACTACTATGCTAATGCTAAGTGTGTACTTACAGAGGAGGAGCTAGCCAGCTCGGAGGAATCGGGCAAAGACTGGTCCGATCTGGAGCGCGAGGCGGCAGAAGCCGACAAAGAGCGGGCCGACTACCAAGACGAGTATGCAGATTCCAAGAACACCAACAAGAGGCCTGGTGGAAGCTTTAACAACCGCTCTCCTAGCAAGCACCACAAATCTGACAAAGATAAAAACAGGTACTTAGCTTGATATTTGACTCAAGTGGTCGAATTAGACCTGGTTTATGTTATTTACCCTTCATGTTATCCTCATACTTACAGATTTCCTATCATTACAACTCCTCTTACCATTCCAGCCTTCTCTATCGCTTTCCAGACTTTATTTCCATCCACACTATCATATGCCTTCTCCATGTCCATAAATACCATCACCAAGTCCTTCCCACATTCAAACCTTCTTTCCATCAACAGTTGTATAGTCAAGATCAAGTCAAGTGTGGTCCTCTGTTCCATAAATTCGTGCTGTTCCTCTTTCTGCCTTCTTATTCTCTTTTCCAGTATTTACCAGGGCTCTGCGAGAACTCGCCTGATTGCGGGTTAACAAAGTGCTTGCTTGTTTGGACAACATTTAAAATTACAATCTTTTTTTATGTTCTCATCAACGTTATTAAAAGACCTCAGCTCAGCTGGTAGTGTCTGTTTACTGAAAAAGGGCCCATTAATCAAATCTCGATATGACTAAAAAAATTTTAGGGAGTGAGATTGGGGCTTTAAAGTTTACAGAGAAGAATTAACAGATGGAGATGTTGTTTTTATTTTAGAATTAAGTTGATTTTTAAGTCATGTTCTGGTACAATCAGTGGGTTTCAAAAAGGCGCATGTAAATACCGCAAATAAAAAAAAAATGTTACTCTTTAGTCCAATGGCTTACAGATTAAATGGTTTATTTATGTTGCTTGCAGACACTCTTCCTCCAAATCTTCCTCCAAACATAGACACAGCAGTTCCAACCACAAAGATAACCACAAAGACAACCACAAAGACAACCACAAGAGTAAATCTAATGATAAGCACAGGTAAGATAATCATTTCTGCTTTATTTCACTGGACTAGAATTTGTTTATGTTTGACACATACGTAATAAAGATGTGGACGTATTAATATGAGAGGGTGGGGGCAACAAAAAGCAATACAATCTAGCTCACACACACCTTACGTCTTTTCCAATTGCCAAAAATAAAATAATTAGTGATAAATAAAATGATAGAATATTAGGAAAAAAGTAGAACACAAATAAAAGTAACAACACTGACACATATTTACACACACTTCAATATTTCTATGCTATTATAGCATCTTCCTCAGGAAGTAGTAGTAATTAAACTAAACTACTACTTTTATTTGTGCTCTACCATTTTCCTAATATTCTATCATTTTATTTATCACTAAATATTTTTGCTCAACGCACTTTTTTCATACAAAAATAAAATAAGTGTCACCCTTAACTAGAAATTTCCTTTTATCTACACAATACTTATTCTAATTGTTTATAATATCAGAACTTTTCATGACTATTAGAAGTTTTAAATTTAATTCCTAGAGTTGGGTCAAATCCACTTTAACAAATCCTTTGAATCCTGTTTATCGAATCCGAATATGAATCTTGGAAAGCTATGAACATAAAATGAAATATAATATAAAAGTATAATAGAAAATACAAATTTAAAGGTGTCCAGCGACCTGGAAAGAAGGGAAAAGTCAGGGAATTTGGTCAAATTTCTGGAATTTTCACATGTTCACTAAACAAGAATACACAACTTTTATTTACAATATTAAAAATCACATATTTCTTCCAGTGAATAAACACCTCAATTCTATTTTAACACATTTGTCCCAGTTCAGTATGCTAATCTCAATTCTCAAAATTGATATATGATCTTCATGCTGTCTTTTCACTTCTCTATAGCACACCTTAAGCCAAAGTTGACTCATGGTTATGTGCATGCGGCGGCGTAATTGATTGCATTATAGGAAGAAGAAACTAAAAAATAATGTGTCTCACAAGAATTTTAATCTCTACTGGTGTAAAGTGATTATTTAATGTCTCAATAAATTATCTCACTGAAATCTAACTAAGATCGCTATATCCATCAGGCCATCGCATTAGGCAGATATCTTTTAACACCTCATAGTGTGACATAATTTCAGAATGGGTATGCTTCAAAAAATAGTAATACATTAAATTGCAATTTTAATAAAATGAGTTGATATAAAATGACTGAAAAACCCGGAAAAGTCAGGGATTTTTAAAATATATACTTTGGTTGAACACCCTGGAAATAGTAACTAAATGTTATCATTCTTTCTTATAATCCATTCATTATAACATTCATAGATTTAGTTAAGTGTTAAATTACTGGTCCGGGGTCTGGTTGTTAAGTTCATGCTATAATTATATTTGGTTCTGAACCATTAATAAGCAGTAGCAGAACTCTAAAACAAATTTCACTGGAAAAAAATGAAATTTTTGTTTTTTAAGGATTCGAGTGCCCGTCCTTAAACATTTGAAGGAAAGGAAAAAGATTAGAGCTGTGCGGAACTTCTAAACTTCAGCTTTGCCATTAAAATTAATGAGAGCTAAAATACTCACTTTATAGTCATTTATTTCCATTCTAAGCTGTTATATACTTTAACAAAGCAATATTCATATGGAAAAAAAACTGGCATTAGTTTTTAGTCTGAAGCTAGTTATTTATCAGATTAAAACTAAATATTACAAACAATTGTGCATTAAAACATTTTATAAGTGATTTTAGTTTATAGCGTATTATAAATAACAAAGCATTAGTATATGTTTAAAAATGAGGTGGCCCAATGGCTAAATAATTTTATAGTAATGGAAATTGATAAAACGAAAGAAAAAGGTAAATCAAACTAATAAAAGTAAATTTGATGAAGAATACCCACTAAGGGAAAGAGGAAAAATGTGTGAAGAATCCAATGCACAAAGGTGACATCATCTTCCTTTGTTCTGTCTTCTATACAGGGTGTCTACCATCCGGGAAAATCAGGGAAAACGGGAATTAGCCGGGAATTTGAAGTGATCGGGAAAAAACGG
>CABFWB010007916.1:0-18680 GCA_902151455.1 Timema bartmani
ATATATATATAATTTATATATTATTAATTTTGGGCCATACACCCTTAAGGTGAGGCTAAAGGGAATTCAAGTAAGGAAACTAATTTTTGCAGATTTTGATAGCATTTAATTTCCCAATTACTAAATAACAACTGGGGCTATTCATCTATTTAAACTATTGGATTGGGGATGAGGAAGATACAATTAGGATAAGAATTACTTACATATACTTTAAGGGAGAGACACCTGTACTGGAGTCGAACCACGACCCATCCGTTTCATGTGCAATTGCTATTGTACCAATTGGCAGAATAAAACAGACACCCAGCCAGATTTACCGGTGGCTGTGGTGTTAATGGATAACTCATTGTTACCCGATGATTTAGACACATCCATCACAGACTGCCTTAAATCAAGAGGTAAGAGTGATCCTGAGTTTGTGACAAATCCTGGATAGCTCAGTGGCAGAATATTAACGTTCTAGGACAAGGGTACCCGGTTTGATTCCCATATCCAGGTGTAATTTTTCAAATTTACTAACCTTAATATCCCAGCTCAATCTGAGTGACATCTCTTTTGCCACTTTGATTCAAACAGCATTTAATACAAGTAATATTTTTATTTTCTCATATCAAGAGAAAGTATTGTGATCGTGATCAAAATCTATCTCGAGATTATGAAAAAAAATTACGTTTCATGCGAACATGAACACAAATAAAGTGGATTTTACCTTTCCGTCCGTCTCCATAACTGTCTGTCTCCATGTCTGTTTGTCTCCATGTATGTCTGTCTCCATGTCTGCTTGTCTGTTAGTCTGTCCCTGGCCACGGATTCAAAATGGTTCAATGGATTTTGTTCAAACTTGATATTTATATATTATAAAACTATACCACAAAACTGGTTTTTGGAATTTCAAATTTCTCGAAAATGGATCTTAGTTATTTTGTTAAAAAAAAAAGCTTATATAGGATTTGTTTGACATGAAAAATAGCACTATGTAATTAGTTTTAGGGTGAAAATTTGTTGAAGGGTATTTTACTGATGAATGGTATTTAAACTTGAGATATTTTACAAATGTCTTTGACTATTTGGTTCCAAATTAGTATCCTGGGAGGGTTTTACATGACAAATAACAAGGTCAAGTTGTTTTTGGGGTAAAAAAATAATTTATGGGTAGTTAACTTAAGAATGATTTTTTTTAAACTTGAAATATTTTTAAAATGGTTTTAATCAATTAGTCCCAAATGGGTATCTCGGGAGTGTTTGAAATGAACATGGCAAATAAAGCTACATACTTGTATTTGGGGGAAAATTTTGTTATTGATTACTTTTTTCAATTTGAATATATAACAACTAGTTTTACTGATTTGGTTCTTAATTGGTATCGGGAGATTATTTTACATATCACTAATAATGTATCTCTATTTATCTAAAATAAATTAATTTAAGGGTAGTTTACTTTCAAAAAATTATAGAAAATTTGAATGTTTTGAAAATTGACCTTGAATATTAAAATCAAAATGGGAATCTATGAATAGATTTTCATGATAAATAAGATTACTTTTTTTAAATAACAAATAATTTTAGGTTAGTTAGCAAATAGTTTGTTTTTAAATTTTTCATCGAAGCTATAATACACAATATGAGAAAGTTTGTGCGATTGTGTTGTACTATTTATTTATATAATATTGATATTTTCTACAAAGCTATATTAATGGAAGAAATTTTAATTCAAGAATGTATTTAATTAAGATCTTAAGAATATTTTTTATCCCGTACATAGGTGCGTTTAAAATACTATAATTATACATTTAAAGAGTTTCTTTGCTGAATCAATAAACCAATAAAGTCATTTATTACCAAAAATAAGAGTTGAAAATGTTTCAATTGATCTATGAAAGTATATTTTTATTTCATACTTATTGAGATTCAGTTTCAAATATTTACACATAATATTTTTTTTATAGTAGAATGTTGATTATGTTTTGTTTTTGTTTTGTTTTGTTTTTCAAAACGAAACAATATTAAATGACGCGAATATTTCATTACTTTCACACAAAAGTTGACATTATCTAATGTACTGGGCGTATGAGCTTGTAATCCCTGCCAATATATCCTTGTGTGTTTATTTTCACGGTTTTAATAAAAATATTTCCCCCTTTTCTGATTGCCACTACGCTACAAATAACTGATGCGGTCGTGTTTTCACAAATCCCCAACTAAAATCCTCTATAATGTTCAAAAATGTGTATTTTTTGCGATAAAAAAAATCCTACTGGTGTGGTGTAGCTTAAATTGTCAATACTGGGGCGTTATTCAACTATCAATTCAAAAAATTATTTAATCCGATTCGGTAATATTAGAAAATTGAATAGAGGGTTAGAAACTGGAAAGAAGAGGCGAAAATATTTAAGAGAGAATTGGGAGCTTTTAAGTACCTAATGTTGTTTGAAAAAAAGAATTTCTTATTCCTCATATTTTCAGAAATATTTTTAAAACACCCCCATTATTAAAAAGTTAATATACTTTTTTTCTTTACTTGGTGTAAACATTTATCGAATAATAAATACACTGTTAACCAATATAATCTTTTAAAACAAGCATCGCAATTTTATTAAATGGAAGCATGAATCTTTAATTTGAAATATCAGGACATAAAAAAAACTGCCTAAATCACGTGTTACATTTAAAAAATTTTCCCTGTCTAATGAATATGTTTAAGGCATTGTAAGTTATTTGAGTCATTTTTTTCTCTAACCCTTTATTGAACCAAGGTTTTGTTATTTATAGGAATTGATTCAGTTTTTTTAGAGAAGCCCTCTAAAATTTATTAATAAATACTAAATAATGAGGTATTTTATTATTAAAGCTAAATAGCTTTAATATGTATATTGAAAAATAATAAATGGACACGGGAATCTAATATGGGATACAAACAAAATATTAATTTTAATGTGTTGCTAAAATCATAAAGGCTAGTAACAGTTATTATTTTTCCACCTATTTCTTGTATTAAGTACATTTTAAATGCAATAGTTATACTAAGCTAGTACTTTTTGACATTTTTATAAAATAAATGGTAAACCACAAACGTACACTCGTAGAATAATTTTTTTTATATGATCAAATATAATATGTTACAATATTTTCAAAAATCGTTTATCAGTGAATTGCCCGTTAGTGAATTTTACACCGAAAACAACTCTTGTTTTGATAATCATATGAAACGCTCTCAGATATAAATTTTGAAAAAATTGACATAGCCATTTTTCTGAATCAGTCATCAGTAAAATACCTTAAAATAATTTTTCTTCAAGAAAATAATATATTTTATCATTTAGAGTAAATTCAATTACATACAGAATTGTAAGGCCTACCTTTTTTAGCTTGGGGGAGTATAAAAGTATATATCAATTATAATCTCGAGGCATAACATTTTTCGTGGTTGCAATATTTTCTCCAAATGAGAAAGTAAAAAAAAAGTATAAGGGTAAAAGAGGGAAAGTTACACTACACATATTTTCTAGGACAAAAAGTGTAATATCTTAAACCCCATAAATACCCCGACAAACAAATTTTTAATTAATTTAAATATGATAGAGACCTCTTTTAACCATTATCTAAAGTGCATTTGAAAGGTCTCTTTATTTTATAACAAATAGCAGCACTAACTCAATTTTAGTCCAAATTGGACTTCCTTGTTTTTCCCCTGTACTCTTCGTTTGTAAGAACGAAACCTTTTCAATATATTTCACTACATAGGATGATAAAATTAGATCCATTAAAATTTAAATTTGTTTATTATATGTAAGTAAATTGTATTATGGCTATACCTCAATTATTAATGTAAAACAGATGCTTAGATGGCTGCAAGCTGTATCTTTCTATCAAATGGTTTATTTTTAAAAATCAAATTTAAAATTTTAGAGTTTCACTAAGTCCAATATAATCATAACACTTGTCACTTTACAGATAATCGGACGTTAATATATTATGAGAGGGCATATAGATTATTTTTAATGTTTTTTACCTTAAGGATAAATATATCTGCAAAATAATAACATAAACAGGAATAATTTAAAGGACCAAAAATACTTAAAATTTAATTCACTTAAAATATATTAAATATACGAACCTATCCAATGTCTCAACTATCGACGTTTATTTGGCCATAATTAAATACTGGTGTTTTAAATTGAATAAGGAGAGTTGAATATCCACTTTCTTATAGTATGAAAAGAACATGAAAACAAAAAACTGTAACATAAAACGATAATTGAGACTAGGGAACGTATTTATAAGTTCTGCAATAAAACCCAATTTCGGAAAAGGTGTAACCTAGACTATTTATGATCACTCATATATTATGAGTGTCTTCATTGACTAAAGACGAAAACAAACTGAGAGATATTTGGTATTTTAGTATAAGGACGTGAAAGGAAAAAAAAAATTGTTATGACTATCTTCATAGCAAATATTTTATTTTATAACTTTGACAGTCGTTTCTACAAATCGTAATATTTTTCGAGATTTTATAGTGAACCTTAGAATTCAGAAGTTGGTTTTGTAGCTCAATTTTACTATCGCCATCTTAACTTATTTTAAGGTGATAATAACAACGTTGTTATCTTTGTTATGAGTCTTGAACCTTGGTTGCATATTTTATATAGGGATATATTGGAGGGGAAGGGAGAACGAGAAAGATAAAGGGCATGCTAAATTCAAAATATTGAAATTTGAGATCTAGTTTATAGGTTTATTAATTTTTTTAATCAATTTACATATATATTTTTTGGTGCTATATTTTACTATCCGTTTAGGTGATATGCTTATGTATCAATTACGTTGATGTTTTAGGAATTAATAAGGTTGAATTTTGAGGAAATGTAGCCGAAATTGTTTGAAGGGAGAGGAGAAAAATATTTAGTAAAAACCACAGTCAATACACACGAATGGGATTTGAAACGCGATCTCTCCGTAACCATTGCTCTAAAGTAATACAAGAGTAATACATTATATCCGGGGCTCCCAAAGGTTTTAGACTAAAGGGTCCCTTGAACAATAAAAATTACCTGTTGGGGCAATAATAAAAAAATGCCCAATAATATAACTAACCTATAATAACTACAGTTAAATTTCACAATTATTTTAAAACCTAATAATTAAACAAATATTCAACGAAAAATACTTTTCTCATATATTTACTTGTACAAATATTTCACTCGTAAAATTAAAAATTTAATTTTTTATGTATTTATTTATTAGTGGCTTGGGTGGGTTTGCTTGGTTAGCAAAGTGCTTCCATATTTCCAGTTATAGTTGTCACCTGTAAGAAAAGATCATCTTCTATATTGAGACACGCCTAGGTCGCGTAGCTAGCTAACGTGCTAGTTTTGTGTTGAGCTAGACTGCTGAGGACGGGGATATCAAGGTTAGAATCTTAGTCAGGTGAATTGGGGGTGGTTTTCCTAAATAGTTTTCCACTCTCCCTCCACGCAAATGCAGGTTCACTTCTTCTAAATTCAACCTTCCCAATTCCTAGCCCATTAGTTTAATTAGTATTTAAGCGTATAGCTCAAATGGGTAGTAAGACGCGGTACTAAATTAAATAAAAAAATTAATTCTATATTTAGCATGTTTCTTAATTTAGTATTTGTAACAGTACACAATGAAATAGTTTGATGAATAAGATACAGGTTGTTGAAAAACGCATAAAAAAATTCCAAGTTTGATTCTTTATTTCAGCGTATTTTGTAATCAAGTAAGTTCTTCCCTCTGAAATTTGGTTGTTAAAGTATAATTGGTTTGAAATTTTCATCAGTTGTTCTTTTTCTTTTAAAGAAAATTGGTTAACACTAGCAGAAGTCCTTTATTCACATTTGAAAAAAAAACATGTAATCTTAATTATTGATTCTATACTATAGTATAAAAATCAATAAATAATATTATAAAATGGCCTTATAGGTCTTTAGATAACTATGGCTGAGCCCAAGAGCGCCACTGAGCACAGATAGAATAAAGCTGCATTAGAAAATGCAGCCACCAATATAGATTGGACTAGTTTGTTTTGTAGGTCCGTGTTGATGTAATGACTGTGTTTAGAAGGGATATGTTAAAAACATCCAATTCTTACTTTCTTTTTTGATATTCCCTCCATCCTTTGGATTGAGAAGTATTGTCATCGTAAAAAAAATCGAGCTCGAGATTTTGATAAATATCGACGTTTCATGAGTCCCTGTAACAAAAATAAAGTGTTTTTCGGGATGCCATCTGTCTGTGTGTCTGTATCTTGGCCTAGAGCCGAAACCATAAAGCTGATTGGACTAAGACTTGGTATCTAAGATTAGTATAGAGTTACCCCGAGGAGTTTTTGGAAATTATATATCCAACCCTTCAATTAAAGGTAGTTTACTCAAGGGCAAAAAGATAACAAAACGATTTTCTCGAAATCCACTATAAATATTTCGATTAAAATTCGTACATAGGAATTGTGTAACATATCAAACCAAATTAAAACTCATTTTCCGATTAAAATTACTTTGAATGAATTTTACATTATCAGAAATATCTAATTTTGATCATATCCCACAGCTATATGATATACGAAATAACTTATCATTGTAAAATCGTAGTCTACTATTTAACTTAACTATTTTATTTTAAATATGCTTTTATAAAACTAACAGTTTCTGATCTTTAATCAAATATATATATATTTGTATGTATTTCTATTAAATTTGAAATTGATTGTAATTCTCTCATGTTCCTCCTTTCTTAATGTTCTGCAAGATTGTACATAATTTAATTTATTCTCTTTAATGGAGTGTCCACGCACCGATTTATATTATTTTGTTTCATAAATCTACGAAATTTTAGTTAGCCAACTACGCCACCGAGGCGGGTGAATTTTTAGTAAATAGCTTTATTTTTAAGATAAAAAAGAGAGAAAATCTTTGCAGTTCATCGTATTATTTGTTTTATAGCTATGTCTTACTAACCATCTAAGAGGCTATTCACATGGATGAATAATGTAGTATTTTCATGAAGAAACCCCGCATTTTCGTGAAGGAGGGTAGAAAAAAATGTTTGAAACATCATTACCACTGTAACAGGCTGGGAATCGAAATTATATCTCCCCGTCATCTTCAGTCTAGTCTATAGCGAGAGTAGTGGCCTTAGACCATGCGGCAACCGAAGCAGGTCCGTTCGTATTGAGAGGTTTCGTAACACCCTATGGTGAGACAGTACATAGGGTAGGTCTCACCCTTATGCTGACCCTCTCATGCGTCAACAACCATGACAAGTAGTTAATCATGGGATAATTTTGATAAAGCGTCTGTGTTCACTCACGTCCACCTAACGCCCTGTTAAATGGTAGCGTTCAGGACTACACCATTTATTGGAACAAAGGAGTGTGCGTTTAGGGGTGTTTTGAAGAGCCCCGTGTTCTCGGCTCATGGAATAGACTAGGAGAAATCTTCGTCTTTGCCTTGAAAGAATATTAGCTTTTATTTTACTTCGAGGTAAAAAAAAATCCAGTTGGAAAAATTGAAAATCTTCGTCATTAAAAATATTGGTACTTAAAATAATAATTTATGTTAAATAGTTGTCATTGTAATATATAGTTTAAAAAATAATATTCAAATGAAAAAAAAAGTCAGCACCACATCTTACTACCCGTTTGGGTTATACGCTTTTATATTATTTACACTAATTGTTTTAAGATTGAGGAAGGTTATATTAAGATAAATTTACCTGCATTTTTGTAAGGAGATATTGGAAACACATTTTGGTAAACCACCCTCAGTATACCCAGCCGTGTTTTGAACCTCGATCTCCCCGTCGTCGGCAGTCTAGTCTATTGCGATAGTGATGCCTTAGACCATGCGTCCACCGAAGTGGGTGAAAATATATCAAGCTATAAAAGAGAATGTTTTAATTATATAATTTTTTATCAGGTTATTAATGAAACTGGTAGATCGTTGCAGTGATGGCTGGAGATTATTGCACTGGTAAAAGTTCTATATATTAAGCCCTTAATCGACTTTCTAGTTAAAATTTTACTCATCAAAGGCTATCAATTTACATATTATACTAAGCTTTCTGTGTTTAAATTGAATAAAAAATTATATTTTCCTTCTTCACGTCAAAATTAGAACTCTAAAACGACCCCTATCCCAGCTCTCTATTTATTGCACCAAACCACGCAAGTAAGAACTGAGCTGTTAATATTTTTAACCAAAGCAAAATGTTTTATTTACAGAATAAGTTAATTTTAAATAAAGATAAATATTTTATTTAGAGCTATAAAACTACGCACAAATCAGAGTTTCCATGGTGATGTAAGCAAAGAATGAAAAGCTGAAAATCCGCTGAGAGAAAAGAGTATTTGTTCGAAACTACTATTTTTTGCGACATCCTGAACCACTAACCTTAAAAATTAATGGTAAATTTTCAAAATCACTTTAGTCATTTTCTCTTAATTTGAATTAACAGAAAAAGACTTATAAAATTATACAAAAGAGCAGAGGAAAATATTTAAAAATAAAGAATAGGAAGGATAAAAATCAATAATGCAAATATATATATATTATTAGCCTAATATCATCGGTTTATTTGATAAATATACAAATAATTGTAGTAGTCTTTCTATTTGCTACACCATACCACTAGAGTAAGAGTTGAGTTGGTATTATTTGAAATCAGAGAGAAAGATTTTAATTATATATATACACTAACAAATAATAAAAAACTCAAAATTCGCTAAAAAAAAATCATATTTTCTTTGGAAGCTTCTATTTTTCTTGATATCCTGGACCAATTACCTTTAAAATGAGAGTTCGTTTGTCAAAATCTGTTCAGCCATTTCCTCGTAATTTATTATATTGGAAATGGGCTTATCAAATTAAATATGTGATATTACAAAAAGTTTAGCAATAAAACATGTTGTGAATAAAGTTATCTAAATAAGCACAATATAATAATATTAAGGGATAGTATTATAAATTAAAAAAACATTCAATTCAGTATGGAGAATATTTTGTAGATTCCATTAGGGCTCGCTTCGAATTTAAAAAGTTAACTTCGCACACCATTAATATGGAAAACACTATATGATGAAATATGTCAGCTGTAAATTTGTATTTACTCTAATTTGTTTCTAGAAATGTTTTAAATAATGTATACACCCATTTCCGTGGTCATGCGGTCTGACGCGCTAATCTCACAGTAGACTATACTGCCGATGACGGGGAGATCTAGGTTCGAGTCTCGATCGTTTTTACAAAATGGTTTTCCACTCTCTCTCCAGGTAAATTCTGGTGAATTCCATATAAATATAACCACCTTAATCCCTAAAACCATATGCGTAATTAGTGTATAAGTGTATAATCCAAATGGGTAGTAAGACGGGGTACTAAAAAAATGTATTTGTTACAAATGCAATCGAGATATTTCAAATGTTAGATATTGCACATACGATTTTCATCCCCAAAATAAGGTTTGTAATACTAGCCAATTAAGGGGAGACGATTTACAAACTTAATAACTGTCAGATCACAATAAATTTAACTTTTCAAAGCTATTTTAAGGAACAATCTAATGAAAGTTAAAACATGTTTAGACTATGAATTATATTTTTTATTTGGTGTGATTATTAAAAAGAAAAACAAATCAAATGAGTCTAAAAAAATAACAAAAATTGCTTCTTTGGTGAAAATTAGTTTTCTAGCTATGTCATTTTTGGCGATATTAATTAAATAATGTTAGAATACCTGACTAGTAAAAACTTTGAAATTAGTTTATAATTATGGAATCCAAATTAAAACTCAAGAAACTCAATAGGAAACATACCACCAAAATTAAAATTTGACCAATGATGGTATAAACTAATCGTTATCTTCACTCATTTGAATAGCAGAATTTTTTTTAAAAGTTTTCTTGCCGTTAAAACTGACAGTCCTTGTTCGTTATGTATTCCTAGCCATTCGCGTCAAATTCAATTATAGCCTACCATAAAATTGTTAATTTTCAGGCGTGTTAGTTGAACTCTTGTGATGCATGATTATTCATACGTTAAAAAATTGGGATTCACGTCGAAGTTGGGTATTACATAGATCGGAAAAAATGTCAAACTCATTTAGGGCTGACCTAGTTTGTGTTACCGGGAATTGAAGTTACAATTGGGGAAAGGTATTCTTTGAAAAAATGAAACTAATGGGTTTGTATATTATTTTCAATAGGTTAGTTAATTTCTCTGAATATATATTCAGTAAACTAGGTACATCCAATATATATAATTGGTAGGATGTTTGTTTAAAAATAGTAATTATTAATTATATCCTAATACTAACTATTAATACAGTTATTTGCCCAATATCCGAATAAATTAATTCATTATTTTATAACCAATCTTAAAACTGTTTGCAGTAATTATTAGCACAGATATTCTCTTTTGTGGCCGATGGTCTAAGGCGTCACCATCGTGCTAGACTGGCTTGTTTGTGATGGGGGGTTAGAATCCGTGTCGGGTCTACTGAGGGCTGGTTTCCTAAATGTTTTCCCACTCTCCTTCCACGCAAGTACTGGTTGATAGCCTCGTATATACTGAACTGGTAATAAGACGCGGTGATAAAAAAAATGCAACTAAATAAATGTTGGTTCTGTATTTCGTAGACCATCCATTAAGGCTACTCTACAAAGACAACCAATAAAAAGAAAGCAATATGTTTTATGTGGCTTAAGGCTTCCAATGGGGTTAATTAATTTATGGGCAACCTGTATTTTTACGCGTAAGCATGTTTTAAAAAGTTAGGTGTAATATTTTAAAATTTTATAAAATAAGAAATACACTTCCTATTTTCACATCACGTGTTACTACCCGGGCTATATGCATTTAATTACACTAATTATATGCCTAGAGATATGAGAAAGGCAGAATAATTTTAATGAAGGGTGCATGTAGAACAATGTAGAGAGACACATACTCAGTAAAGCCATCCATAATTTGAATCCTGACCACCTCATCATCTGTAAACAAAACTAGACAGAGTTTATTCCGTGTACTCACTGATGTGTGGGAAGGGTGGGGTGTTCAATTATTATTATTAGCACCACGGCTTTCTACCCGTTCGGGTTATACGCACTTACGCTAATGTGTAGTGGTAGGGTGATTGTGAGATGAAATGGAGGACCTACAGTTTAAACGTGGAATCCGAACCACGGTGGAGGCCTGGCATTCCTCACACAGACAAGTTGTGATGAATACACGTCTTGTCAGAGGTGAATGAAGGGTTTGGCAATCAGATAAATCTGTGCCGGGACCGAGGATTGGACCCCAGACCCCCAGCACAGAAGTCTGACACCTTACCCTTAGACCACCAGGTCACCGAGTGTAGTTTTCAATCTTATTTTATGTATTCCAAAAAGAAGACCATTCTAATATGTTTGATTCCCCAAAGACTGAGATAATGTACTTACTAAATAAATGTTTTAATTAGCTATCAATATTTTATTTTATTTTTTATGGACGTTGCCTACCTGTGACGTAGCAACAAATAAATATAGGACATCTTATGTGAAATTATTTACGTTCTATTCGGCGAATCTTAAAGATAAAATATTGAAACAAAAACCATAATATCTTAAATAATTATAAAAATATTATTAAATTGTCACAAAATTATTATTTTTGATCTTGAATTAGTTTTTTGTAAACTTTTTTTAATCTTCTACAATTTACATTAGGGTAATTGCTTATTCTCGTCAAAGGAAGGGGGTAATTTTTATCAGCAAATATAAAAAAGGATTTGTAGAGTGAACTATTAATTTTCTCTATTTTGTACAATGGCGTCTAAGTGGGATAGTGCTTAGACTGCTTAGGTGCGTCAAGGTAAGATGCAACCCGCTTCTCAAAAGAGCTTCAAAATATCCAAGTAGGCAACATCATTAATATAAAAAAAATTAAACCTTCTTCAGTGGACACATGATCTAAGGCATCATTCTCGCAATAAGCTATATTACCGATGACAGGGAGGTCAGGGTTTAATGTCCGGTCAGGTGAACTGAGGATATTTTTTCCTAAATGGTTTACCACTCTCCCTTCACGCAAATGCAGGTACACTTCCTCTGAATTCAACTTTCTTCATCATTAACTCACTAGTGTAATTAGTACATATGCGAATGGCCTGAACAGGTAGTAAGACGTGGTGCTATCAAAAAATAAGAAACCATAATTGATGATTATCTTTTAACTTAATAATTTCATGGCATCGGTACTAAAGGAGCATTTTGACACAAATACTTCAACAAATGACTAAACAAAGTTAAAACTTTATTTATTGACATACAACTCTAAGTTTGAAGAGAGTAACTTTACATCCATTCCAATTTGAGATTCGTATTCGTAAAATATGTTAGGATAAGTGAAACATTATACAAAATATATTCAAAATTTCTTCAAATGAAATTTGTATAGCGAAGAGGGTAAGAAATAAATCACGTCTTCAACCATTATTCGTGTTAGGAAACGTTCTAATTGTTAAAGTTGGAGAATTTGTCTGAGCTAAAAGTTAAATGTGATACGTGATAGTTTGAAGTTGTGTCATACGCGTCTGCTTCAAGATGGGACTAAGCAGAAAGTTAAATTAAAAATAAAATATTAAACCGAAAATAATTTATAATCTTGGAGTAGAGTCCTTCTTAATTTTTATAAGTATTATATAGATATGTATAAAAAGTTGCTTTGTTATTTTTTTTGTTATTTTTTAGAACCACGTCTTCTACCTGTTTGGGCTGTACGCCTATGTACAAATTAATTTAAGGGTTTTAATGATTAGGAAAGTTAGATGTAGAGTAAGTGTATCCTCATTTGCGTTGAGGGAGAGTGGAAAACAATTTTTTTTAAATCACCCTCAGTACACTTGATCTATATTCGAACCTTGATCTCCCCGTCATTGGTAGTCTAGTCTACTGTGAGAGTAATGCCTTAGACCATCTGGCCATCAAATCTGGTCATTTTTATTTACTCAATTAATAAATTTCAGATCAGAACACATGTTTAATTCACATCCCACCTCATAGAAAGTATTATGATCATCAAAACATCTAACTCGAGATTTTGATGAAGATTGACACTTCATAAGCCCCTGAAACAGAAAAAATATGTTTGCTGTTTGTTTCTTTGTATCTTGGATTAGAGCCGAAACCATTTTACTAATCGGGATAAAACTTGGTATCTAGGGTTTTCATAAGGTCCCTCAGTGGAATTTTTTTGAATCATCTATATAGATCTAAAATTAAGGGTAGTTTACTCAATGGTTAAAAGAGATAAAATAGATTTTCTCAAAAGCTGCTCTGATTCTTGTAAAAGTAGATTTTTTTAAAATAGCTGTAACGATTTTGTTCAAAATTGGTATTGATGGATTATTTTACATTAACAATGTTAATTTGTATTTATTTAATTCAAGGGTGGTTTACTTAAGGATAATTATTAGATAAAATTTGATTTTTTTAATTGACCTTGAAGATTTAATTCAAAAACGTAATCTAGGAATAGTTTTCCATGATAAATAAGAATATACTTTTATTTTTACATATAAAATACTTTAAGGTAGTTAACAAATAATTTATTTTTGAAAATTTAAATTTCATTAAAATACATTTGGACAATTTGATTTAAAATGTGTATTTAAAGAAAGATAAGTGTGATTAACATGATGATTGTTTGTTTTTATATGGAAAACATACTTAAGAGTAGTTTACTAAAGATATATTTTTGAAAATTATCTTCAAAGCCATAACACAATATGAGAACATTTGTGCTATTGTGTTCTACAATTTGTTTAGATCGAGATATGGGTAAATGGTTGTTATGCTCTGTGCTGAAGAGAGATGTAACTTATTTCTCAATATGTTTCTGTAACAGTGTATATTTTTTATTGTATGCTCCTTTGTGTAATGTTATTTTGAAAATGTAATTTTTTTCATTTAATATATTTTACTAGTTTTGAGTAAATATAATCATTTCCAGGCAAAGGATAGATAAAATTTGTGTGCTGCAACGTTACCATTAATTTGTTTTATAAGTCCATTCAAATTAAATAGAACTAGATTATTCGGTTTTAGAGTAAGTCTTCATAATATAGATAAAACATATGCAATAGAAACTTTATCCTTGAATCTAATAGTGACTAAACAATAGAGTAATATTTCTTAACTACATTGAACATAACTTTTTTGTCCTTCATCTTACTACCCATTCGGACTAATATATTTTTTTTACATCCATTACTGTTTCCAGCCCGTGGTCTGGGTCAGTTTTTTTTTTCCATTCAAGTCATATATTTTCCACTACCGGCTTGCTAGGCCTGTCGTAGCTTCATTTGCCTTACAATCCATCTTAAGACTAGGAATGGCACAACATCCAATCCCCCACCGTTAATTCATCAATATGAGATGGCAAGCCCACAATTCACCAACGATACATTTTTCGGCCATGCCGGGAATCAAACCAGGGACCCTTAGACCAGTAGACAGACACGATAAAGTTTCGGATACTAGTATAAATTAATTATAGTAGTTTAATAAGGATTTGGAAGGGTGAAGTTAGATCGAGCTTACCAGAATATTTATGGAGCAAGAGTGAGAAACCATTTAGGGAAAAATCTACCTCAGTAAACCCAGCAGTAATTCGAATACTGACCCCTTCATCACTAGAAATTCAGAGAAGTTGCGCTTGACATAGCAGTGATCCGCTTCAATGGCTAAACGGGCTAAGGCGTCACTTTTGTGTTAGACTGGCCTGTTGATTACGGAGATCGCGGCTTTAACACCGGTTGGGTCTACCTAGGCTAAATTTTTCCTAAGTGGTTTCTTACTCTGCTTCTATGCAGAGTCGGGTATATTACCTCTAAAATGCTTCTTTCCTCATCCCTAAAACATAAGAGTAATTATTATATAATATGTGTACTAAAGATCTTGAAAATTCAGAATGAAAGAAATTACACATAAATTTAATCAGAAAGAAAAAAAGCTATTATCTTTGAGTTCGTTTGGGAATGAGTCATGGTCTATCTGGTTCATTAGTCTTACTAAACATTCAATTCACATTAATATTATTTAATCATTTGCTACTTTTAAATATATTTGTTTTCAGCGCCGCGTCTTACTACCCCTTCAGACTATACGCAAATATACTAAATATGCATATGTGTTAAGGGCGATGAAGATGAATTTAGAGGATGTTCGTTGAGGGAGAGTGGGAAAACCATTTAGTAAAAACTAGCCTGAACACACCTGACTTGTATTCCAGCCCCAATCTCCCTGTTAACAGCATTTCAGTCTATTTCTAAATGGAAGCCTTGTCCCATTCGACCAACGAAGTAAGTTTTTAATGGCTTACATCCAACTTAGTAACTAGCTTAGTTGAATTGTGACTTCTAGATGCTGGAATCAAACCCGGAAACGTGTCTGGAATTTATTTTTAAAAAACTTATAATGAATTGAAATATGTTGACATAGCTACGGACATTAACATATTAACACCCACCTCGATGGCGTAGTTGGCTAACGCGCTAGTCGTGTTGAGCTCTACCGCTGAGGACGGAGAGATCGAGGTTCAAATCTCGGTCGGGTGAACTGGGGGTGGTTTTTCCTAAATGGTTTTCCACTCTCCCTCCACGCAAATGCGGGTTCGCTTCCTCTAAATTCAACCCTCCCAATTCCTAATCCATTAGCGTAATTAGTACTTAAGCGTATAACCCGAACGGGTAGTAAGACGCGGTGCTAAATATCAATCAATTAACATATTAACATCCATTTCCACCATGTATGGATTTTGCTTTATCTTGGCAGATTTATTAGCTTTAGAAAAAAAATTCATATGTGTTTGTTAGTTTTAACAGAACCGCATCTTACTACCCGTCTGGGCTATACGGCTATGTACTAATTACGTTAGTGAGTAATAAATGGGTAAGATTGAATTTAGAGCAAGTGTAACCACATTTGCGTGGAGGGAAAGTTGAAAACCATTTTGGAAAAAACACCCTTAGTGCATCCAAATGGGATTAAAACCCCGATCTCCCCATCATTGGTTGTCTAGTCTAATACGTGAGTGACACCTTAGACAATGCAGCCATTTAAGCTGTTTTTTCTCGTTTCTGATTGTGTTTAGTACCACGTCCTACTACCCGTCCACTCTCTTCTCATTTAATCACACCATTCGTTTATGGTCGGTGAACGATATTTTAAAGAAAGTTTTACCTGCATTCGTGTGGAAGGAGGCTTGTAATCAATTTAGGATAAACTAAATTCTGTACACCCAGCCGATATTCTAACCCTGACCTTTCCATTAGAAGAAAACCATACTAGACGACGATTTCCACACGCCTTAAAATTGAGTGAAGAATGATCCTGGGGACGGATGAATCCTGGGAAGCTCAGTGGTTAGAGCATTGGCATGGTAAGCCAAAGGTCGCATGGTTGATTCCCGTATCTAGGTGTCATTTTTCAATTTAAATAATATAATATTTAGATGAATCTTTTACTGTAACTTACAAAAAGAATAGCTTGGCCATTCAATCCATCTGACTAGAAGAGTATTACGTCCATCCCACATTCCCGCCAATGAGCTCATAATAAGACTGACTTATGTTTCTGAAAGATTTAAGGGTGTGTGGGGTTTTATAAGAAGTACTGTACATCAAAAAGTAATGTAAAATATTTCAAAAATAAATCGTTTATTATAAACTGTGATGTTATTAACTAAATTATGTGTAACGTGATTGTAGGCATAGATAATGTTAATCAAATACCCTTTGATAATATTGCATATTAACTGTACCCTCAATTTGCTTGATGTGCCAATTATTCAGAGCCGTCTGATGTTGACCAATCAAATCGCGTCTACACAAGTCACTCATTTAGGGTAATGAGCAATTCTGAACGGTGTAAAGACCATGTAATGAATTCCTGGGGCTAACACTTGAATGAACTATTTCAAACTACTCTATAGATGTATTAATCGTGAGCTCACTAAATACCTAATCTGTGAATCCTTTGTGGCGCGTTTTAAGGTTTAAAAATACCCGGGTAATTGTAACAAAATTGAGCTAAAATAGAATGAAGATGTAGTGGGATATTTTAAAACCAATTTATAACGTATTTTATGTAATGCCCTATGCTCTACTATACGCTTATATCTACACTAACGATGTAGGTAGAATTTAGAAACATATACCTTCGTTTTTGTAAGAAGAGAAGATGTGAAGTCGTTTAAGGAACAATATCTAATTACACCCAGTGGGGATTCTAGCCACGTGACATTATAGAAACACTCTCAGATAGTTTTAATACAATTTAATGAAATTTAAACTTTGAAGGAGTATTTTGTGTTTCGTCGTAAATTAAGGACATGAAAATAGTGAAACTATAGTTGGTCAACTTTACCAAATGTGATGATAATCATCTATCAATTCAGGAATGTTACGTTTATGATGGAATTCAAGTCCAAACTAAACTTCATAGCCTGTATTTTATATTCTATATTCCATTTTAGCTATGTATTAAAGTTTACTTGTCTACAAGTGTTACATATACATTTTCATTACTTATGTTTCAATAATAATAATAATAATAATAATAATGATAATACAAAAATGTATTTTTTATAATTTGTCACTTCTTATATTATAGTCAATATATATGTTATCTCGTGTATAATTAATATTAACTCATTTATTATTAATATTATTATTTATTATTATTATTATTATTATTATTATTATGTTTAAATATGTTGTGTATGTATATAGATATATACTCTCTGGTGTTATTTTCTGCCCGACCATACTTTTCAATTTGTTTTTCTAGTTTATAAAAGTATTTAATAATGAATAATTTATTATTTTGGGGGAATTGAAATGAGCTTTAAAGTTTGTCCGCGAAATAACACGCTATGTTGTCGGGCAGGTCAGAAACACTTTATGTTAATTCACAATTTACGGGGGGAAGATCGTCTAGCAATGTTTAAAATTATAATAACTAGTTTTTAAATAATTGAGAACACTTTGCCTCTTCATTAAACATATCTATCCTTTGAAGTTATCTATTTAGTTCTTTTTGTTCATTTTCATGATCGGCCAAAGCTATTTAAGGTATAATCCGATGGTGACAAGTGAAGAGCGAGTCTCATTCGGAATTTAAATAAAAGAAGTGATATATTTATATGAACAGAGATGATCCAACACAGAGGATATTCGTTTGGTCAGAGCTGATCCCACACACAAAGAAAAAGCCTGCGCAGAGGCTCTTGGAAAAAAGATTGATTTACTCCTAAACTAGTTAGTTTCGATTTTGACATATGGGAGTGAAGATTGTATTTCTCTCTTTAACATTTTTCATATTCATTTCTAAATCTTTTCAACTTTTATATTTAAATTAAATGTTATGTTATATTTATCCTCAGTTCATGGCCAACCCTTTTACCTTTGTTATGATGTTTTAATATTTTCCTTGGACTTGGAGAAAACTTGTTTTTTTAATCTTGTTTTATAATAAGATACTTGGACAAATGTTTGAATAAAATATAGATCAAAGACATACATATACTTTGTATTATAATTATTATTTTCTCGGTTGTAGGATAATCTTAGAAATATTTTCAACCAGACATACATATGTAGGATTAGGATGTGGAAACATTG